>CAUYLG010006811.1:0-160094 GCA_963573385.1 Cacajao melanocephalus | reverse complement strand
TCAGTCTGCCACCCACACTGGAGAACAGTGGTGTAATCACAGCTCACCACAGCCTCGAACTACTGGGTTCAAGTGATCCCCCAATCCAGCTAATTTTTAAATTTTTTGTAGAGACAAGGTTTCACCATGTTGCCCAAGCTGACTTCGAACTCCTGGCCTCAAGCAATCCGCCCACCTCAGCCTCCCAAAGCGCTAGGATTATAGGCATGAGGCACCAGGTCCAGCTGGAAATGAGTCTTTAACATCTCAAATGTATTATTTCTTGGCCTGAACCTTCCAAGTGAATTTTAACTCTAAACCAACAAGGTAGAGTCTAATGAGGATGATGGGTCTATCTACATGTGGGGCTAAGGTAGGCACATACCTAACCATTTGCTTTAAACTTTATAATGAACAAATTAGCTGTTCAACTTCTAGTTGAACTAGTTGAAATATCCTAAGTACAATCATACAGTCAATTTAAAATTACTGAATAGTACACTAACATCCATATTCTACTCTTAAAAATACTAAAGGCTATCAATTTGTTTTTCTTAAAAGCAGGAACAGTAACACTTACTTTAATAGGAAATCTACTCCTTAGAAAACTAACTATCAAGTAAAAATTTCCAGCTAAAAAATACTTAACAACTAAAACATTTACAAAATGCTCACCGAAAAAGGGGAAGAAATACCATAATTACTGAAACATAAACTAGTGAGTAAACAAAGCAGACATTTTACTGGGAAATGCCACACTACCCAGGCCCCTACTATAGGTGATGATAAAGATAACGTGTTACATAAAAGGTGACTCTTCAAAGCTAACCCTCTCCCTTGCTTACATGAAAATATGCTTTTATAGAAAAAAATTATAAATCTTATGCATGCTCCAGATAAGAATACAAAAGTGGATACAACAAACAGTGAATACGATGGCTAACCACTGCAGACACATCTAAGTCTTCATTTAGGAAAACATGTAAAATAAGTTAAAAATTTTAAACTTCAGTATATATGGAAGATATTATAAAATAATTATAGCACAAAAAATTAGCAAGCACCTCACACTTTAATACCCTCTAAATATCAAAGCTTCAAATTAATTTTGAGACTGGCTAATATTTATTGAGTGCTTAGTAGGTGCTAAGCCTAGTGTTACATACTTTATATACATCTCCTTTAACAACATCCCTATGAAGCAGGTATTTCTACTATACCTCATTTCACAGTGTCAGAGCTTGGTTTCAAATCCAGAGTCTCACTTGGTTTTTTAACCACTATTATATTTACTGTATTAACTTTCATGTAATTTTAATGATTAAGCACATGCACAGGATAATCAATATGTCAGTCCTCTGGTCCTACAGGAGTTACCATACGGATTTTTAAAACTTACACACCTTAAAGTACCTTTACAAGGAGGAGAGAAGACAGGGGAAAGTTAAATCAGGGTTACTCTTATTGCAGTTCCTTGAATTGTAGCCCAAACACAGGCTTGGCTAGGACTGTTGTGGGAAAGATTCAAAGGCACAATCAAGCACCCATGCTGCCAGGCAAAGCCAGGTCTCCCAACAAATGGAATACCAACTTTTAAACAGGTTTACATAAGCTTGGTTGGGAAGGAAGGACAAGGGGCCAGTGGACACAAGTGCTAAAAAAACAGTGGAAGTCAATGCGGGACGAGGGAAGAAGGCCTGAGAAGGTTGCTGTAATTTCAGCCTTGATCCAACAGAGAATGCATTTATCTTTAGGGAAGTGAAGTACAGCAGTCCCCCTCATCCTCGAGGGACACGTTCCAAGGCCTTTGAATGGATGCCTAAAACCATAGATACCATTGAACTCCCTATATACCGGTTTTTCCTATGCATACATACCTATAAAGTTTAATTTGTAAATTAGACACAGTAAGAGGTTAACAACAATAGTTAATAATAAAACAGAATTATAACAATATAGTTTACAATCTCATGAATAGAAGATTCATTATTACTATATATTTTGGCAACCTCAGCCTATGATTTTTTTCTTTGTCAATAACTTTCACCTTTTCACTTAAAGGAAGCACTTCACAGCTCTCTTTGGAGCATCCAAATTGCCAGTATCAATACTCTTGTAATAAGGGTCACTGGAACACAAGTACTGGGATACCTAGACAGTCGGCCTGATAACCGAGCCAGCTACTAGGTAACTGACAGGTGGGCAGCACATAGAATGTGGAGATTAGGGACAAAGGGAAAATTTATCTCCTGGACAGGACAGAGCAGGATGGCAGAAAATTTCACCACAATCCCCAGAACACATACAATTTAAAACTTATGAATTATTTCTGGAATAGTCCATGTAATAAATTTGGGCCATAGTTGACCGTAGATAACTGAAACCATGGATAAGGGGGTACAACTGTAGTGACCAAACAGATCACTCCATTTCATGTAAGTGGTATGATCCTTTTTCCAAAAAAAGATCACCTTTCTCACCAAAGTTGAGATACAGATCTGATATAGAATTCTATCATACTAACTAACAGAGCTAGTTAACCAAGGGTTAAAAATTCCACCTGAAGTATTCGGAATATATCAATATCTGTAAGTCAATACAAAAAACATCACCATATAGCAAAATGGGCAAAATATATTAACAAGAAATTCAAAAGAGGGGATCATAATGGCCACTGTGTACTGTGTAATCTCAACAGTAATCAAAAATGCAAAACAAAATTGAATAGTGAAATACCATTTCATACTCCTAATGTTATAAAAAATTAAGTCTTAAAAAAAGTCGGCCAGTGCCATGGCTCACACCTGTAATCCTAGCATTTTGGGAGGCTGAGGTGGGTAGATCAACTGAGGTCAGAAGTTCGTGACCAGCCTGACCAACATGGAGAAACCTCATCTCTACTAAAAATACAAAATTAGCTGGGTGTGGTGGCACATGTCTGTAATCCCAGCTACTCAGAAAGCTGAGGCAGGTGAACTGCATGAGGCGGAGGTTGCTATAAGCCGAGATTTCGCCACTGCACTCCAGTCTGGGCAACAAGAGTGAAACTCTGTCTCAAAAAAAACCAACAATAACAATAACAAAAACTAAACACAAAACACACATACAACAAAACAAAACAAAAAACAGTCTTGGCTAGTATGGTGGCTCACGCCTGTAATCCCACCACTTTGGGAGGCTGAGGCAGGAGGACTGAGGCCAAGGACTAAGGACTGCCTGAGGCCAAGAGTTTGAGATCAGTCTGGGCAACATAACAAAATAATTAGCTGAATATGGTGACACACACCTGTAGTCTCAGCTACTTGGGAGGCTGAAGTGGGTGGATCCCCTGATCCCAGGAGTTAGAGGCTGCAGAGAGTTGTGATAGTTCCACCGCATTCCAGCCTGGGCAACAGAACGAGACCTCATCTCTTAACAACAGTAACAACGAACTCTTAAACCAAATGTCAACCAATATACTTCAGACTCCAATGTAAATTGGAATAAGTTGAAAATATTTAATGAATCTAAAAATCACATGCAACTCAGTCTAGGGAAATTACCCTCACAGGTAATACCCTAAAGAAACTGTCATATCTACATAGGGTATCACGAACAAAAATGTTCACTGCTGGAATGCTTGAAACTGGAACAAATTAGAAACAACTAAAATGCAGATCAAGAGAAAAACTGATAAATTGTGTATGTTCACAAAATGGAATACTGCACAACATCTGACTGACTTGCAACTATATAGATATTACCACCCAAAATCCCCATGTTACAGGAAAAAAAACAAGTTGCAGAATAAAATGGACAGTATACTATTTAACTAAATTTTAAAACCTAAAAAATAGTAAATATTATAAACAAATACACTGCAAATAAACTTTTTTTTAAATGGGTATAACACATGATAAATTCTGGATAGCACTTACCTCTAAGAAAAGAAGATAATGATATAAATAATCCAAAAAGAAGCTTAAAAAGTACATGTATAGACTCTATGTCTATGGGGCACAATATTCATAAACTGAAGTCCTGCTCCCTAATGTGATAGTATTTGGAGGTGAGGTCTTTAGGGAGTAATTATGTTTAGAGGAGGTCATGAAAATGGAATCCTCATGATGGAATTAGCATACATGTAAGAGACCAGGGACTTCCCCTTCTCTCTTTCTTTCTCTCCCTGCCAAGTGAAGATGCAGCAAGGTGGCTACCACGTGTGAGACAGGAAGAGAACTCTCACTGGGATCCATGCTGGCACCGTGATCTCAGACTCCCAGACTGTGAGAAATAAATGTCTGTTGTTTCAGTCACCCAATCTACAGTATTTTGTTATGGCAGCACAAGCTGAGACAGTAAGTGTTATATTTTTCAAATTGGTAAAAAAAAAAAAAAAACAAAAAAAAACCCCTAAAATCCGTATTAAGAGAATGACATAGAGTGGCAGTTCTCAATTAGAACACACGAACAAGATACTGGTTCTCAGAGAACAACTTTAAGACTATTATCCTATATGTAAGTCCCATTTTTTTTTTAACTGACTTTCTCTTCTTCAAAACAATCAGTAATCAGGTTCTGACAAATCTTTTTGATGTCAGAGACACTCAGTCCATTTGGAATGCCATCCCTACTGTTCTAAGCCAATACATGGCCTCTCTCACTAGTCTTTTTACCTCTGGTCTTTTTCTCTCCAATTTCCAAATTCACCCTGTAGACTCAGAACAAACCAGAAACTTTTTTATTTATTTTTTTAAAAAAGAGACAGAGTTGGCCAGGTGCGATGGCTCACCCCTGTCATCCCAACACTTTGGAAGGTCGAGGTGGGTGGATCACAAGGTCAGGAGTTTGAGACCAGCCTGGTCAATATAGTAAAACGCTGTCTCTCCTAAAAAATACAAAAACTAGCTGGGCATGGTCGTGTGAGCCTGTAGTTCCAACTGCTCAGGAGGCTAAGGCAGGAGAATTGCTTGAACCCGGGAGGCAGAGGTGCAGTGAGCAACACCACTGCACTCCAGCCTGGGTGACACAGCGAGACTCCATCTCCAAAAGAAAAAAAAAAAAAAAGAAAAAGATAGAGTCTCGCTCTGTCACCCAGGCTGGAGTACAGTGGCACGATCACAGCTCATTGCAGCCTCAAACTCCTGGGCTCAAGCGATCTCCTGCATCAGCCTCCTGAATAGGTGGGACCACAGGCACAGGCCACCATTCCTAGCTTCAAGAGGAAATCAATCTACATAAAATGTGACTTTGGTAATGTCACCTGTTAGCTTCTGGAATTTAATGCTTTGACAGAAGCCACTGCTGAACAATAAAATGAAAACTCCTTAATCTAGCATGTAAAGGTCTCTAAGCCTAGATCAAAGCTGTATTTCTAACTATACCTTCCATTACTCTATACAAATGACTCCCTCTAGCCAAACTGCTCTATTCAAAGCCCTGTATGGGCTCTGCTCATTCTCACCTCTTCTTTGGTCACCCTGTGTCTCCTGTTTGGAATGCCATCCTCTCCAACACCACCTTTCTCAGAGTATCTAAATTTTAGTTGTCTTCTAAGACCATGCCACAAGTCTTATACAACCCATAAATCCCTCTCTAACCAATACACTCTAATTTAGACTCACTCATTCAGTCAATCAATATTTATTAGATGCCTAGCATGTGACAGGAGACACAGTTCTGGGGGCACTCATAGAATGCCTATATATACCACACATTAGTTAAATAATGTTTTGCTCTTTTTGTTAATGTATATTTCAACCTCAACTACATTATATGCTTCTTAAAGACAAGGAGTTCATTTATCCCACAGAGCAATAGCATAGTACTTTGTGTTTAGGGTTCAACATTCTCTGGTTAAATGAATTTTGAAATAAGTTATAATTATCTAATTTTTGACCCCAAATAATCAATGTCTATCCTTGGAACTTTGAATAATTACAACATTTTCTTGTGATGTGTGTGTGTGTGTGTGTGTATATATATATATATATATACACACACACACACACATACATACATACATACATATATATACACCAAGAACAATGGACTTGGAGTCAGAAGGTCTGCGTGGAACCTGGGCTCCACTATATTTTCTCTCTACATTCATCTCCATAAAATGAGAATATTTACACTTACCTGTGAAGGCTGGTATGAGGAATAAGTAAATTAGAAAAAGACATATTTTACTGTGCTAGAAGCATACCTAGCACTCATTCATGAATCCAACAGATTTTTACTAGGTTATTTCCCATCGATGCCAATACTCTCATTTCCTACCAGAAGAGCTAACAAAGATCTGTTTCCTTTCAGGTTTTTTTTCTTTGAGACAGGGTCTCGCTCTGTCACCAGGCTGGAGTGTAGTGGCACAATCATGGCTCCCCGCAGGCCTTGATCTTCCAGGCTCAGGTGATCCTCTTGCCTCAGCCTCTCAAGTAGCTGGGACTACTGGCAGGCATCACTATACCCGATTCATTTTTTTTGTAGAGATGGGGTTTTGCCATGTTGCTCAGGCTGGAAGATCCATTTCCTCTCTGCTAGGTGATAGGAATGATGTGTTTGACTAATAAATGAAAGAAAGGAATGCCTACACAAATATTCAGATATTCAATTAAAATATTTGAATTAGTTATATATAAATAATAATCTCTTAAGGCCATAAAATTATTCTATTTTTAAAATGTCTTTATTCTATTTATCATGTAAGGTACAAATGCTAGGTATTTATAGCCTTGCTAAAGTACTAATGAAAATGGAATTTGGAAAAGAATAGAGAAATTAACAAAATTATAAATTATAGTAAGTATGATCAAGAAAACTTTTAATTCCTCTTTCTTAAAATGGTTTCATATTTGACTTCCTATTTGAAGTAGGATATACGAGAATTCATTATTAATCAACTAGCTAGCCTACCTGATTTTTCAGAATTATCAACCTCTGTTAGGAATCCCTGCTGCTCCTGCTGGATGCAGTTGCCCACAAGACAGGCAGCTGCTTTTAAAATCAATTTCAGATTGACTACAATTTGGAGTCTACTCTTGGGACCTTCATTTGGAGCTCATATTTTAAACCATGATTTGTTCCCTATCCTCACTGTCTTTATATACAAGGCTCATCTCTCTTAATCCCCAGTGGCTTGAATCTCTCATTATCCCTCTGTTTCAGCTACTTGAGAAGTCCATTGCCCATCTTCGAGATCCATCCTAGAAAAATAATTTCAAGTAGACCACCTAGCCTGCATTATAGGGCTCCTCATAGTCCCTTTAAATTTAATGATACTCTAGCCATTTTTACATGACATGGCAACAAACAGAAATTTGCACATTTACCACTCAGTTGACAGGCAAGATTTTACATTAGGTACCGTTTGACTAGTTTTGACTACTTTTCCCTTTATTTTTCTAAGTCACTTTTTCTATACCACAACACAAAATCTAGGTAGTTACTATATAATGCATAAGACTTTAGGCTCTGATGCAAGACTAGTTCAAATCTGGACTGCTCTGGTTATTAGCTACGTTAACTTAGAAAAATTACTAATATTTTTAGGCCTCAAGAAGAACCACCACCACTACTGCTTCACAGGGTTTTTGTTAATATTAAATGAGTTAGTACAAGTCAAATAGAAGAGCACCTAATGTGAATTCTGGACAAATCTTGCATTTTTAACATGGAGTAACACTAGTTATTGGAGTAATAAGCTGTAAATATACTTTCAATGCTTAATAAGACTGAGCGAGTATCATTCCAGTTAGTACGCTCTTTTGAGCTCAAACACAACATTCTCAGTTGTCTCCTCAGCTACTCTGTAAAGATAAATATTTATAGATTCTTCTCCCCCAAGTTTTATATAGAAAGTGGTTATTAGGAAAAGTATGGAAAACAGGGAAAAGTGACGGGAGGGAGGACACGCACATTTCCACTACCTGAAGATACTGTTTCACACTATGTGGTATATTTACTTTCAGGAATTTTATAACAAAAATGTAATTTTAACAATCAATTATATAAAATTAAATCCGACTATTTCTACCTACCAGTATTATGAAAGTATTTTTCCTTGTTGGTTCAGCTTTTGACAACATAATTTTTAATAGCAACACAATATTCCAAGTTGAATTCACATATTCTAAAGCAAACCTGAGCAGAACCTTCTTGTGACAACTGCAAGCATGCCCCTGATTTTCACTTTAACACATAAGCATACTTGCCATGAAAGAATAGTGATGGGGGCAGGGCTAGGTGCAGTGGCTCACACCTATAATCCCACTGCTTTGGGAGGCTAAAGTGGGAGGATCACTTGAGACCAGGAGTTCAAGACCAGCCTAGGTAACACAGTGAGCCTCTCTGTCTCTTACAAAAAATTTAAATTAAAAAAAAAAAAGAAGTCAATTAGGATCCACATTCATGGTTGTGCAGACTTTTTTCTATAGCACAAACACTGGCGTCTTTCTAGTGTTTAGTATAGTCAAAAACGATGGCCATACTAAGCTAATAAATACAGGAAGAAAACACATTGAACCAAGTTGTGGCTTCAACTTAAACGCTAATTTTCATTAAGGAGCACTTCCAATTTTTCACTAGGACAAACCAATTAACAACTTCAATCAATATACAAAATACACATATTTGCATTCTAACTTAAGGCAAGTCAACCTAAATTCATCCACAGTAAGAAAAATTCATAGATGTGCCTATCTTGAAATTTAAATTTTCCATCTGGTAGCTTAAGGGTACCTCAGGTTATCAGATACTTAAAAAATACATATAACACATATTTACTGAAAGCCAATTATGAATTTTGCCAGATTCAACATATACTACTTTAATTGACTAACAGCAATCAGTAAAAATGTTTCATTTATTTAAAAAATTACCAGCCTGGGCAACATAGAGAGACCTCATCTGTTAAAAATTAGCCAGGCTCATTTTTAAATTTTAGCCTGGCACATGCCTGTAGTCTTAGCTACTGGGAATGCTGTGGTGGGAGAATTACTTGAGCCAGGGAGGTAGAGGCTGCAGCGAGCAGTGATCTCACCACTGCACTCCAGCCTGGGTGACAGAGTGGGACCTTGTCTCAAAAAAAAGAAAAAAAAAAGAATAAAAGAGAACATTAGGGAAGTAGCATGGTTTGATGAAAAGAGCCAATGAACTTGGAAGGCAAAAACTTGGATTCGTGTCCCAGCATGGCCTACGACTATGCAACAGCCAGAAAACTGTTTACTAACTCTAGGCTCTAACTTTAAAATGTAGTCCTTGAATGATATGATTCCTAGGGTCTCTTCCAGCTCTAAAGTAAAGACGCTAAGAAACAAAGATGATAATGCTACCACTATCTGGCATGCAGCTGACTACCACAGGACAGGCGACTTACTGACACACATCATCTCCTAAACCTATAGTTTTGTTCAGCACTGTCCCAGACAGTGTGTGTGCTATAGCAGGGTGGAGGTATAGGCGCAGTGGCCACCATAATCCCATTATTGTTATATACATGCATTGTTTTAAAAGAAAAAAAAAACCACCACACATAAAAAATTCTGCTTTAGTCTTTTCTGCTTCCTTGGTTCCCTATCCCCTTAACAACAACCACCAAATTAAAATTAAATATTTGAGTTGCTCTCATTAAAGAAACTTGCATTTACTTTTCTGGTGCACAAGTAAAACTGTTTTGAAATCTGCCTAACCAATAGATATTAATATTGTCTGTTGAAAGAAAATATGTTTGCATAGGTATTAAAAGGACACTATATGAAATCATGCTTAAATTCATTTATTTTGAACACATACCTATGAGCAATTAAAGATAAGACAATGATGAATTATGTGAATTTTCAAAGCACATTAAATTAGCATTGAAATTCTATGAATGTACTTTAGAATGCTAAGTTTGTTAATTTTTTTGTTTGTTTGTAATATGCAGTAGAGGGGAAAATGTATGTTGAAAATACATCTTGGCTCATTAAAAACCCAACACAGGCATATGCGCTTTTTAAACAACTTTTTAAAGCAAGGAAGAGCTCTTTCTTTGCCATCTTTCAAATAAACATTCATTTTTGGTCCTGATTATAAGCAAGATAGAGTATAGTAAGTGACAGATCTGCTGTGTCTTTCTTTGAGTTAATAAAAAATAATAAACAAGGTAAGCACCAGCGTACTGTGGAACACATTGAGATTATTAATATTAATTTTTTTACATATTTCAACTAAGTGTAGCTATAATAGGTACCCTGACTGTAAATTTAAACTGCTATGCTTATGTGAAGATTGTGTAATAAACAGTCATTATGCTCTTTTATTTTGTAATCTCTAATGGGAAAACTAAGAAGTTCTTTTCCTCCTTTAAAATTAAATGCTTTAATAAAGTAAGATTTTTAGGGGAACAAATACCCAACTTTTTAAGCTGTAAATTACTAAAAGCTGCTCTCACTAGACTTGACTATTTAGAAACTACAGTGATTAAATGCTTTCCAGAGCTTGCATGTTAGTGCTTTCAACATCAAATGTACAATGAATTATGTCAGCACTCTGCTCTGCCAAGCTTTGGCCGTCAGTGAGCAACAGCAGAGGACAACCAGGTCCTGCACAACTGAGACAGACAGAAACACCTTAGCAAACCAGAGCCACCAGATCTATTATTTGATTCTGACCCCTTGTGCCTACATACTTGCCCTCAACCCACATGTTTGCAAACACAAGCTTCTACACATGAAACTAACAGGCTATTCCTTTGCTCCTGAATCACACAGGCTGCCTAATGAAGCTCTTGCTGAAACTCTCCACTGAAACTACTTTCCACAGGAAAAACTGTACAGAGATCCTAGCAAACTGAATAAAGGGACTGAAAACTTGTAGGAATTCTGCACACATGTGTAATTACCAAAGTAAAAGAAATATTTTAAAGTACATATTTATTGTCAACTGATTTCCAACTTATGGAAATGTATATAAAAACACTTGAAAAATAAAGCTTCAAAAGTACACACTTTTTTTTTGGATTTTGGAAGGTGTTCAAACTTGGCAGAATCTGTGGGATCCTTGAAACACCAACTTTTTTACTTTTTCTTCTCCTTTTTTTAAATTGTCCGTAAACTTTTATCATCAGTATTCTGCTACAGGTATAGAGACATGGCTAAAATGCACTGATGCATCCTAGAAGGAGGGATGTTTACAGAAATTAAGCCAGATTCAGTCAAAGCAAAGCACAGCACAGGCTTCAACATGAAACCCCCACCCCCACCTCCAAACCTTCTCAGCAGTAACTATCTAACGTATCTACCTGTCTCCTCTACTCTTCTCTTAATTCTTTTGTGTTATGTTTCTGGTTATACTATCATGTGCTTCCAATTTCTTTTCCTTTGATAAGAGTAATTTTAAGAGGCTAAATAATTTTCTTTTTCTTACTCCACAGCAGTCTCTTAACTGACTGGTCAAAAATCCCTTTGCTTCACCTCCTAACATCTGTCACAAGAGTCGCATTACAAGTCAACCCAAAGGAGAGCAAGGGGTGTGACCCTGAAGAGGGAACACTAGTGGTTACTAGTCGTAAGGGCGTCACTAAAAGCCATAATATAGTTTCTATTCTTTATTTGATACAATTGTACAAAAGGACACCATGTTAGACATAACATTAGGCTGAATGTTAATTTCCTAAATATTCTCTTTGAAGATGTATAATAGTACAGATTAAACACTTATAAAGTAATAATTTAATATTTGCAGTGAAGAAAACTTTCATCTTCATTTTTAAAGTCATCTCTAATACCATCAGAAATATTAACAGGGAAATACATTAATCATAAACCAAATTATAAAATTATGTTATGGTATTTTACTAAGAAAGTAACCTTATATTTGGCATTTTCTATTTTAAAAACTGATCTGTGGGCTGGAAGCAGTGGCTCACTGCTGTAATCCTAGCACTTTGGGAGGCTGAGGTGGGTGGATCACAAGGTCAGGAGTTTGAGACCATCCTGGCCAACATGGTGAAACTCCATCTCTACTAAAAACACAAAAATTAGCTGGGTGTGGTGGCACGGGCCTGTAGTCCCAGCTACTCGGGAGGCTGAGACAAGAGAATTACTTGAACCCAGGAGGCGGAGGTGCAGTGAGCCAAAATCATGCCACTGCACTCCAGCCTGGAGACAGAGAAAGACTCCATCTTAAAAACAAACAAACAAAAACTGATCTGTGAATTGATTTAATGACTGTGTATATAAATCTGCTAATATATTTCAATGGATAAAACAATGAATCAGTACCTATTTATATGCTGCCAAAGCATATTTTTTTGTGATGGTAAGAGTAGCCTAAGGACATCTCAGTGTAAGTGGTTTTTAACTTACAACTTGATGCCAAAAAACTTACATCAGGGAGCGGTCATCTTGCATCCCCATGTATATGCACCTCATCTCAGCTGATCCACCCGAGATCCCCAGAGCACCAACCCTAGTCCCATGCGCAGCCCCTTATCCTCTCTGACAAGATGAAAAAAACAATCATGAACCAGGAAAAACTGCAGGCACAAGTACGCATTGGTGGGAAAGGAACTGCTTGCAGAAAGAAGATGGTTCATAGAACAGCCACAGCAGATGATAAAAAACTTCAGTTCTCCTTAAAAAAGTTAGGGGTAAACAATATCCCTGGCATTGAAGAGGTGAATATGTTTACAAACCAAGGAACAGTGATCCACTTTCACAACCTTAAAGTTCAGGCATCTCTGGCAGTGAACACTTTCACCATTACAGGCCATGAGGAGACAAAGCAGCTGACAGAAACGCTACCCAGCAAACCAGCTTGGGGCAGACAGTCTGACTAGTTTATGGAGACTTGCTAAAGCTCTGCCCAAACAATCTATGGATGGAAAAGCATCACTTGCTACTGGAGAGGATAATGAAGTTCCAGATCTTGTGGAGAACTTTGATGAGGATTCCAAGAATGAGGCAAACTGAACTGAGTCAACTTCTGAAGATACAACTTGAAGAAGTTACTGGGAGCTGCTATTTTATATTATGACTGCTTTTAAGAAATTTTTGTTTATGGATCTGATAAAATCTAGATCTCTAATATTTTTAAGCCCAAGCCCCCTGGACACTGAAAAGACATTGCAGCTCTTTTCAGTTTTTGCTTATACACAATTCATTCTTTGCAGCTAATTAAGCTGAAGAAGCCTGGGAATAAAGTTTGAAACAAAAGTTAACAAAGTTCTTTGCCTAGTATACAGTTTATTTTTTATTTCATTGACACCGATGTGTACACAGTAAACAAAATTGCTTAGAGAAAGCCAATCATGGCATGTAATATGGCTGATAACCTTTGAAATTTGATTAAAGATTTAAAATCACAGTGTAGTCAAAGGTGACATAAAGTTCTCATGTTTAAGAAAAAAAAAAAAAAAACTTACTCCAGGGGAACATTTAACTAAGGCAACAATAAAAATCTGTTTTTTGGTTAAAAGTGCTTGGTGGTTCTCTAATACATATAAGCACCTGAAAAAGAATTCAGATCCAACTCTACTCCATTACGATACTGAAGTTTCCAAAGCCTACAGAGCGTCAGCTGATCGTAATTGCTGTGACAGGCAAGAGCTGACCATGTGCTCAATCTTGCCATCTGTAGGTGCTTTACACAATTCCAGGGTTTTTTTTAAAGTGGGGTCAAAACTTTACAGTGGGGTCAAAACTTTTCAGCCTGCACTGTCAACCAGGCTGAAGTGCAGTGGCGAGATCTTGGCTCACTACAACCTCCGCCTCCCAAGTTGAAGCGATTCTCCTGTCTCAGCCTCCCCAGTAGCTGGGACTACAGGTGCGCACCACCATGTCCAGCTAATTTTTGTATTTTTAGTAGAGACGGGGTTTCACCATGTTGGTCAGGATGGTCTCAATCTCTTGACCTCGTGATCTGCCCACCTCGGCCTCCCAAAGTGCTGGGATTACAGGTGTGAGCCACCGCGCCCAGCCCTATTTTTTAAAAACTAACTATCAATCACAAAATTCTTTTGCTTTAGGTCATCCTTGAACAATTATCTGAATAATTTTGGTACAATCTCATCACAAATTTGCTCAACATTAGTTCTATCCACAAATGTTTTACATTCATATCACAGATACAGTCTTTAATGATCAAGCAAATATTTATTCTCATGTTTAACAAAATGATTTTCTTCCAAAATAATTCTCTAAAAGATATTGCTTTTAGAACGCAGCAATTATTCTAAGACCCCTTTACAAAATCACTGGCGGCCTGCAACACAACAATACACATAGAATATGAACTGAAAAGTATTCACAATCAGGACCTCAATCTCACTGCTATTCACGAACTCTACTACTACTCAAGATGCTCGCTCACTCCACTGTGTCACTGTTTTGTGTCCACAACAGAAATACTGAGCATCATCTCCCGAAACTAAGATTTTGGCTAGAGAACTGGCACAGTAAGTTACACCATTTCCAGACGTAACAGACTTACACTAAAATTAAATATATTAAAATTTCTGCATATAAAAAAACTCATATATACCTAATCAAAAAGGGATCTTTACCCAGCCGGTAGGCTGATTTGTAGTTCTGATTATTTTAAATTAGCAGCTATTCAAAAACCCAAATACAAATATGCCGTCTTCTAAAATTCTCTAATTCTCAAGTTTTATTTCTCTCATTTAGAGTTATCAAACTTTACTTGCAAAACTGTATCCTTAATTAACCACAGGAAATTTTCAGTTAAACTGAAATCATCACCATAAATTCAGTAGGTATAATGAGAAATCATCTAAGAGTAGAATATAGTCCTTTAAAAGAAATAAGCACTTATATATAGTTGCAGTTTAGCTTATTAAAGAATTGTATTCCTAAAAATACTAGGCTTGGTGCGGTGACTCAGGCCTGTAATCCCAGCACTTTGGGAGGCCAAGGTGGGTGGATCACGAGGTCAAGAGATGGAGACCACCTCGCAACAGAGCGAGACTCCATCTCAAAAAAACAAAACAAAACAAAAAACCCAAAAAACCAACTATATAAATAATGTAAATTTGAATTTTATTTTCAATATACAAAAGAAATTTAATATTTAAAAAGAAACTTGCTCAGTCCTTTTATAAAAGTGAATAATCTTTAGCAATACAAATGATCAACTGCTACTTAAATTATTTTATATGTAGGAATCTGATATATTAAAACAGGTTATCTATGTAGTATTACTCTAATTTAAAAAACAAAGAACAGCTAACCAAAGAAGAACAAGCTCAGTGGAGAAAATATGAAAGAAATTTTGAATTAATGTTTCTAATTAGCAAGGGCTTTCACACAGACATAAAAGCAAATTTTGCTTTCCTGATTAATTAGAACACCAACACAAAGAACTAGACTCTAATTGGCAGTTCTTCTAGAGAACTAGGATGGAACAGATGCAACCAACAGTAGAATATGTGTTAATTTTTAAAAATGCACTGAAAATCTTATGTCATAGACATATAGATAGACGGTGTTTCTTAGGCTTAAACACTTTCCACAACTATAAAGGCTATGTAGCTGGTAGTATAGCACAAATAGTTTGGCCAAAAAACACTAAACTTTGCAAAGAGCTTTTTATCCATATAGATTTAAGGAAAAATATTGGATGAAAAGACTTTTGAAAACATCTAGAATTGTTCTTCTTTCTATGAATGATTCCCTAATTATCAGAGACATATTTCAATGTTTGCTGTTAACTTTAATGGAAGAATTTCACAATACACTCAAAGAATACCAATTTCTTCCTCCAAGATGAAAGGAAGCAGATCATTAATGTAAAATGAATATGCCTAAATTAAATGAAAAGAAAAAGAAATTAAGGAAGAAATTTGGGACAGGACCCATAACAGCACTGCAATTAAAACGATAAGGAAAGGAAATTCTCAGGAATGACAAATAAATCCTCCAGCCTCCAAGATGAGAAATTTGCTCTTAGGGGAAAAAAAAAGATTAACATTAAAGAATAGCAAATTGAGGGGATTTAAGAAGTGAATTCAAAATACTGCAGCAAAAACTTCTGAATGCCAAATTTTAAGTACACTGATACGGTTTGGTTGTGTCCCACCCATCTTCAATTTTAGTTCCCATAATCCCCAGATGTCATAGGAGGGACCCTGTGGAAGGTAACTGAGTCGGGGGTGGGCGTGGTTCCCCCCAACCTATTTTCGTGATAAGTTCTCACTGAGATCTTATGGTTTTATAAGGGGTTTCTCCCTTCACTCAGTTCTCATTCTTTCCTCCCGCCACCTTGTGAAGGAGGAAATGTTTGCTTTCCCTTCTGCCATGACTGTAAGTTTCCTGAGGCCTTCCCAACAATGTGAAACTGTGAGTCAATTAAACCTCTTTCCTTCATAAATTACCCATTCTCAGGTATTTCTTCATAGCAGTATGAGTGACTAATACCTACACCCATTAGTCTCAAAACAATTTTCTCAAATTCTGATATACAGACCTTTAAAAAAAGACATCTACATGGCATTTTAAATTTTCTGTTATTTTCACTGTTTACTAGCCACTTTCATTCTGCTGCATCATTGTCTAGGTAAAATAATTTCAGAATGAATAACGCATAATAAAACGTAAGTATACTAAAGCGCAAATACCTTGTCTTAAAAAACAATTTCTAAGATCGCATTTAAGCAGAACCTAGATTTCTCCACCTTGTGTTTTACCCTTCATTCCCCAATCCCAACCATGGGAAAGCTCTTTCATGTTTTTTCCCCTCAGTTTCTTCATCTAAAGCAGGTGTTTCTGTTTTTTTCTAACTGCTTCAGTGATGACATAAAAACAAAATGAGACAAATGGCCAAAAATTGTTTGTGTAACATTTTTGCAATAAAGAATAAATGACAGCAGTCACTAAAGGTTGAGTGATGCTCAACTGTCCAATTTCCTTCTGAAACTTAACTTTACATTACTACTATCTCTTGCCTTTTCTGTTTTTCCAAGTAATAATCTCTTATTTTCTCTATTCACCCTAACCTTAAGAAACTCACAATTCAGGTAAGAAAATGTTTATTGGTTCTTCTGTAAAGATGTTCTAAAGATGTAACTATATCTTTTGGTTAGCAGAAACTAATCCTAACATTTTAAAAAAATTAAATCCCTCCAATTTAAAATAAAATCTTTTCTAAAATACATGTTTCTTTACCTTCCTAAATGGTGTTCTTTGGTAATGTTAATGGCAGTATTAAGGTTGAGTAAAAAAATTTTACTTCTAAACTAAATGTTCCCACAGATGCTACTTTTAGGTCACATTTATACACTATTAATACTCTTATGTGTATTTCTTAATTATCAAGGTTCTCACTGTCATTTAAAAAAAAATGAATCCACTACAATTTATCCATTCTCCTGTTAAACATTTAATTTTTTTCCAGTTTTTTGCTATTTCCTCACTGTCATTTTTGATGTACTCCATATGCCTGATTCCACCAGCCAGTTTTCTGTTTTCTAGACTTTACTCCCATATTCATATCTTTATAATAGCTTTATTGATATATAATTCACATACTATACAGTCCATCTATTTAAATGAAATGTACATTTCAATAGTTTTTAGTATATTCAGAGTTCTGCCACCACAATAAATTTTAGAACATTTTTAACACTATGAAAAGAAACCCTATATCCATCAGCACTCACTCTCATTTTCTCCCACTCCCCAATCCCAGCCCTAGGCAACCATTAATCTATTTTCTATGTCTACAGCATTGCCTATTCTGGACATTTCATATAAATGGAATCATGCAATATGTGGCCTTTATGACTGGCTTCTTTCACTATATATAATGCTTTCAAGGCTCATCCATTTTGTAGCATCCATCAGTGTTTCATTTCTTTTTATTGCCAAATAATATTCCACTGAAGTATACAGAAAGTTTTACTTATCCATTCATCAGCTGATGGATGTTTGGACTGTTTTCATTTTGGGACTATTGTGACTAATGCTACTATGAACCTTCTCATATTCCTATTACATCAATACAGAAAATCTCCTAATCAGTTTATGGTAGTGGGATGATGTAGATCATAGGGAGCCTGGATACACATAAGAGACAATGTCAGGTCTTTTGTAAGACCTGGGGTGAGTCCTCCTTCCCTTAGCAGTCAGTCACTTCTTAGAATTCACTTATCTTCATCCCCTCTGCCACAACCCCTCAGTTCACATCTCGCCTGGATCACTTCCACAGTCTAAACCTGCTTCAGCCTCTGGTCTTGCCCTCCTCTAGTCAATTCACCCCAGGGCAGGACACTCATCCTAAAATGAATGAATTGGCTAGGCATGGTGGCTCATGCCTGTAATCCCAGTGCTTTGGGAGGCTGAGGTGGGCAGATCACTTGAGGCCAGGAGTTCAAGACCAGCCTAGGCAAATGACGAAACCCAGTCTCTACCAAAAGTACAAAAAACAGCTGGGCATGGTGGTGTATGCCTATAATCCCAGCTACTTGGTAGGCTGGGTAGGCTGAGGCATGAGAATCACTTGAACCTGTGAGGCAGAGGCTGCAGTGAGTCGAGGTTATGCCACTGCACTTCAGCCTGGGCAACAGAGCGAGACTACTGTCAAAAAAAAAAAAAGGAATCATCATTTCATTTCCCTGTATCAATCGGCAAATGGATCCCCATGGCACTCAAGATTAAAGTAAAATGGCTTACCAACCAAAAGGCCTTTGGATGACCTTGCCTCACCAATCTCCATAATCCTGGAGATTGCTATTTCTGCTGCACCTATGAGGAACAACTGGAGTTCATTATTCCAAAGGCCTTGCTCCCTCTTCTCACCACTGAACCTTTGTACATGTCCTCTGCCTGGAACTAACCCCAGTAGGTGCTTCCCCTTGTGATGGAACTCTTTATATCCTACCTTTTTTTTTTTTTTTCCAATATGCCAGCATCTCCACAATGACATACACTCCAAGTGAGCGAAATGTGTCTTTTCTCACTGCCTGTGGATCTAGTCCAATCGATGGCATAGAGTGGATTCTCAACATTACTTGTGGCTCTCATGAGGAAATGCTACGTTTATTAATATACCTGAATAATTCCTGAGAAGGAAGGACTTTCCTAGGCTCTAGGCTTGATAAAAAGCTAGTGAGGAAATACAAAACATAAACCTTAACCTCGCCTTACCCCTCTACAACACATGCAAGCACCCCTCCACTGTCAGGTCCCTTTGGTTCATGATGGGACTGATATCCCCACTTCCTCACAGCCTCTAGAGAGACCAGGTCTAGCCAAAATGCTTGCCTGAATCTCAGCCCCCCAGCAAGATTTGCTCAGAAATGGGCAGGTAATCCAAACTGGACCAGTGAGAGTCAATCCTATATATATATTTTTAGAGCTATCAGGAAAGATCCCTTTGAGAGAGAATTATTGGCTATTAAAATGGCATAAGGCAAAGCTGCTAATGACCTTCTCTGCCATGACATAATGGTCATAACTGAAAAAAGCCAACATAAGAAAGTAGAGAAAAAGAAAAGGTCCTAAGACATTATTTAATTCCTTCCATCCAGACTTGCCCTGAGCCAGTTGTAGCTTTGGACTTCTCACTTACAAGAGGTAATAAATTCCAGGTTTGCTTATACTGGTTTGAACTGAATTTCTAACACTTGCAGCCAAGGAGTTTAGGACTATACACATCAAGAATCTATCTTCTTGTGTTAGTCTATCTTAGGCATTAAGGGACTATACCTATCTCTGAAGCATCTGCCATTTTGCATCACCATTTATACAGTTTAGAGCTCAGACAAAGCATATGCAGTCTTCTTTGGGATACCTTAGTGGAAGCCCTAACTCCCTGTCTCAGAGCTGAGTTTGTACCATTTCCTTTGGTGGGTAAAACAATGAAGGTAGGCTGCTAGAGCCAGGGCAGAATCCTAAAAACCCTGGAAACTGGGACATCTGAAGCTTTCACCCTATCATGGGGAAAATGAGAAAAGCTACCACCGAATCAGAGCAACTGAGGGATGATCATGATTCTGTGGGAGTTTATGTTACTTGCTTTCAACCTTACAGACTTAATTTTTCCTACACAACTACAGGTAAATCAAAATTCATCTGTTTTCTCAGAAATCAATTTGCTGAAACTGAAGTCTCAGGTTTAGTTGTGTAGAATTCTTCCCAATACCATGTAAGATATAGAAATACTGACCCACACACAGTACACCAACTACTTGCCTATGGGTAGAGTAGATAGGGTAGCAACAGTTTTTCTGAATAAAGTATTCATGAAATGTTAGAAAACTGGGTGTTAATCTAAGCTAGATTTCTTTTCTTGGTGACAGAAGATACTGAAATTGAGACATCATCTGTGTCCTCAGGGACTGGTACAGTACAGTAGAAAGAATGAAATGACTAAGAATAATCAGAAAACTGGAGTCAAGCATAGGATCTACAATATGTAGCCTTGGGGCTTTTTCCTACCAGTTAGTTATGCCTCATAGAAAGCCATTCTACCCCTTACTTCCAGGCTCTTTTTCCAAAAGAATGACTTTGCTTAACACCGTTGAGGGCTTCCCACTTACACAGGATCTTAAGAATGGGAGGCCAGTGTAAGCTCTGTGGAGAGCATGCCACATGAGATAATGGGCATTTGCAGGGGAAGGCAGAGGGTGGGACGATGTGGTGTACATACCTGCATCCTGGCTATGGAAGCTTCTAGTGCGAACTAAGCACTGGGAACCAGTCATTAAAATTTAGGAAAACACAGGCCGGGTACGGTGGCTCACCTGAGGTCAGGAGTTCAAGACCAGCCAGACCAACATGGTGAAATCCTGTCTCTACTAAAAATACAAAAATTAGCCAGGCGTGGTGGTGTACACCTATAATCCCAGCTACTTGGGAAGCTAAGGCAGGAGAATTACTTGAACCTGGGAGACAGAGGTTTTAGTGAGCCAAGATAGTGCCACTGTACTCTAGCCTGGGTGACAGAGTGACACCCTGTATTTAAAAAAAAAAAAAAAAAAAAAGGAAAAAAAATATTAGAAATTTCAGATATGAAGGACTCTAGTTGCAATAACTAAAATCTCTCTTCCTCTTAGGGAGCATAAGCAGCTGGTGATAGAGAAAAGACTATGCTATGGCCTCTTGAAGCTCAAGGGAAAAGGTGAATTAAGTGCAAGTGGCTAGGGAGCATGCCCAGAAAAGCCTCTAAACTAGGAAAACTTCTTTGTTTTCCTGGATAGTAGCAGCAAAAGTGACATCATTCAACAGAATCAGAGACTTCCAAAAAACAGAAACGTACCTTTCTCTTCCATGTATCTTGCCTGAATACCAAGCAGCAGTCCATGGCCAAGGGTTAATGCTCAAGAGCTGTTCATAGTACCAGTTTTGAAAACACATCATGCTTTAGAATTTCAGATCTTTACAACTGCAAAATGGAGATTCTACAACAAAGCCACTATTAATCAGAAAACCCATAACATGTTACCCCACTATCACCACCAAATGTAGTTCATTATTTATTATTCAAAGCCTTCCTAAAAATGCATGATCATAATCTCCTATTTCAGTAAAATATAACATTCTAAATATAATTTTATGTTTCTCTGTGACTTAAGATCTTACAGTCCTTAGGAGTATCATTCTGAATATTTGATGCCAACACAAACTAACGAAATATTATACGGGGTGGAAGGTAAGACTGAATATCTACTAACTCCAACAAATTAGTTAGTGTATACATATATATGCTGATTTCTAATTTCCTTTCACGAGATTCTATTTAACAGCAATGTATAAGAGAAAAATGCTATTTATTTGAGCATCTCAATATGGGGTTTATGTTAATCCAAGTTCATTATCTCCAACTAGACGTATATAAAGATTAATAAAGGTACACGATCATGCGTGTAACAAGGACTACCAAAACACTTGCCAACTAAAAGACTAGGCAGGCAACAAGATAACTTTATTAGGGGTCCTGTCTTTTCTACTAATTAATTGCAGAAATCAGCCAGGCCACTGGACTTGTTTCTTCCCAATTACAAACCTTCTCTGTCAAAAATTCCATGATTCATTCAATATTGCTAATAAGAGTGTCAGCTGGATACCACTAGGGTTGGTGTCATATTAAACCCAAGTGACAGGACCCACATCTGATGTGCAATGACTCTCCAGAGTGATCTCAGTGTCCCCATTTTCTAAAATACTAACGTACTCACAGTGTGTGTGCACGTACACACACATTTGAATGTGTTTGTTCACAAAAATTGAATTTTCATTTTAGCAAACATCGAGAAGGCCACCCACAAGCAGGGCTAAGCACTGAGAATAAAACTGAGTACTGACAGAGCTTGGCCCGAGGACTCTGGTTCACACTGACTCAACTCAAGATCTACTAGTTTATCCTCTAGTGAACACATTCTGTGATTCAGTGCCAATACTGGTATTTTCCTTGGTTTATCCACAAAACTGAAAAGAGGCTTCCAACAGACATTCAGGCAAAAGACAGAAAACTAATGGGGAATTTAAACATTGCCACTTATAGGTGAGAGTAGTTGTTCTTAGGAAGACTAAACTGTATCATTTTTTTTCCTTTATTCTCAAAGTGGAGATGTATATTTCACAATGCCAAAATGATGCATTTAAAATGGTCACTGATGAGTCTTTAAGTGCAGAGTCACAATGGATTTCTAGAAGCAATCTTTCAGACTGTTTTCAGTATTGAGTCCAGGCAACAAATACAGTTTGCACAAGGCCTCACAGCTACCACCCAGAAACAAGTCAGTGAATTACTGACTCACCGACTCCTACGCATGTTTGGTTCGCTTACACCTTTTTCTAATGAAAGACACAAAGATCAAAGAACCCAACCTTAACTTTTATTTACTATAGTAACTGGTAGAACAATCAGCAAAGAGGTATTAAAAGTCT
The DNA here is from genome assembly GCA_963573385.1 of Cacajao melanocephalus. NCBI lineage: Eukaryota > Metazoa > Chordata > Mammalia > Primates > Pitheciidae > Cacajao > Cacajao melanocephalus. The sequence goes on along the minus strand of CAUYLG010006811.1, from coordinate 137,250 downwards.
TTATGTTGTCTACCTACTATTATACAGTATTTTCTGATAATATGTCAAAATGATAACACAAGATGAATGTCCCTTACCCAAAATGCTTAAGACCAGAAATGTTTCAGATTTCTGATTTTTTCAGATTTTGGAATATTTGCATTGCACTTGCCAGCTGGCATTCCAAATCCAAAAATCTGAAATCCTGTATGTTCCAGTGAGCATTTTCTTTTAAGTGTCATGTTGGTGCTCAAAAATTTTGGATTTTGGAGCATTTCAAATTTGGGATGCTCAATCTACACTTATTTGTCTGACTTTTTGTTCCATTTTTTCCAGGTTTGCAATAACATATTCAGCAATAACAATGTTCAGAAGTATTCCTCTTGAATAAATAAGCAACATTCCCCTCCATGTTAGAAACAGCCCTCTCTCCTCCTTACTAGATGACTGCCAAGAATGACGGCACCCTTTACAACAGCAAGGTGCGCTAGAAACTGGATGAGAGGCTGAAGAATAAAGCTGGAGTCTAAAGGTAACATGCTTCACCGCTTTTATAACTCCTTTTATATTCTCATTCTCAGAATCTCTGGACTGTGCTTTCAAGTGAGAATTTGTGTGAAGCCCTCCTTGGATGCAAATTTGAAAATAAACGTCCTCCTCTTTCTCTTTCATTCCTATTCTCCCTCTAAAAGGAGGCCTGACAGGGTAGAAGGAGATGGAGGCAAGGAAGCAGTCACAAAGAAAACATGTATTAAAAGAAAATTTAGTAGAAATACTTGGTGATTTTCAAGAGAGCAAAGTCCCAGAAAATAAATTTTGTAGGAGCTGATCCTCATTTTCTGAAGGTCTTTAGCTCTCGTGATACTCATTTGTTTCTAGAAAGCTGAAAAGGGAAGACTATAATAGGGAGGGACTTTAACCCTCTTAACCACCTTTTCCCATCCCCCTTTGTTACCAAACTGCCACAGATTACCAGGTAACTTCAGATAACCTGTGGCTAACTTAATGAGAATCTGTTCTTAAGGGATGGCATATAAATATGAGAGAGATAGAGACAGAGAGAGAGAGAGAGAGACAGAGACACAGAGAGAGAGAGAGAGAGCGCGCGCGCGCAGGAATGAATGAATGACAGAAGGGGAATTCAATTTATCATTAGATTGTTACTCAGGAAAGAAGCTTTGCCTCTACCCTCCGGCAGCATTAAGTGAAAACTTTTGAGGCACAATATGGATGAAAAATTGAGAATTATCAGAAATCGAGAGAGAGAGAGAGAGAGAGAGAGGAGGGAGAATAAGAAAGATAACCAATTTTAAAAAACTATTTTCTATCTGCTTTATGTGAATGAACACAACAAAACCACATACTAGAAAATGAACAGATGTCCCAGGAAGCAGGAAAGTAGAATTTACACAGGGAGAATAGATTAGACTCAAGTTGGTATCAAGAATAAAGGGGCCTCAAGGTAGGCTTTCCATCAGATGCTCAATAAATTGGACCTGCTCTACACTTTCCATCTGAGGTACCTACAAGTGACTACCTATAAAAAGGACACGGTCTTATATTATTATCCTTACATTCATGACAGCTGTTAAGAGCCTCGTGCTTAACCATGTTTTATATTTCTTCAACTAGAGTTATTCTTCAAATAGAAAATATACCAGATACAATTTATTAAGCTCTACTAAGAAAATTAAAAATCAACAAGAATTGACTTACAGCTCTGCATATACCAAAGTGTTATGAGTTCCTATCATTTAGCAGGGAAATTTACTATCTAGCTGGACAAGGTTTAGAATGCAGTGAAGTGCCCACATACTTCAGCTGAGATTGTAACTAGGAGTCATTTTCCTACCTTTTGGCACCTGAGTCCCATTAACCATAATTCCCCTTACTTCTGTCTTTCATTTCTAAATACTCCTGTTGTGATTATCTAACATAGACGACAGCCGGGCACAGTGGCTCATGCCTGTAATCCCAGCACTTTGGGAGGCCAAGGCAGGTGAATCACCTGAAGTCAGAAGTTCGAGACCAGCCTGGTCAACATGAAAAAACCCTGTCTGTACTCAAAATACAAAAATTAGCCAGGCGTACTGGCATACACCTGTAATCCCAGCTACCCAGGAGGCTGAGGCAGGAGAATCGCTGGAACCTGGGAGGCAGAGGCTGCAGTGAGCCAAGATTGTGCCCCTGTACTGCAGCCTGGGCCACAGAGCAAGACTCCATCTCAAAAATAAACAGATGGCAGGGTTATAGCCCTCATAGCAAGATATGCACACGGCCAAGAACGTTGAGAGATGGACAGCCATTGGTACAGTGGCCACTGCCCTTCCTGCACTGTATGCCTACTACGTTATTGCACATTTGTTGATACACTACTTTGTAATCCCACTCGTGTAACTTAATGTTTGTTTGCTATTTTTCTTACTACCTGTAAAATGTGGGTAGGACTATATATATTGCTTCTGTATAGCTGATAGTGTGGACTATCGCTGCTCCAGAAATGAGCATAGACTAAATTAAAAAATGCTACCAGTTGGATGCAGGAATGAAAAGCAAATCAGGGCTTTCCAGTAATCAACTACTTCCACTTGCATCACGAGAGGAGGCTCTATGTCATACCAGAAAGAGATTTTGGGAAATATATAGTTTCAGGTTCAAATTCCAGAACTACCTATCTAGCAATATTATTTGTCACCTCTCTGTACCTAAGTGTTTTCAGCTATAAAATGGAGTAGTTTCTCTCTCCCAAGCTAGTAGTAAGAATTTGATGAAATAAAATTTAATTATGACTAGCAGAATGTAGGTATACAAGAAAAGTTTCCTTCTTAAATTTGTACCTCCTTATATTCTAATGTATAAAAAATATTTCCAGGCTGAGTACAGTGGCTCATGTCTATAAGCCCATTGCTTTGAGAGGCTGAGGTGGGAGGATCACTTGAGCCCAGGAGTTTAACATCAGCCTGGGCAACATAGTGAGACCTGTCTCTACAAAAAATAAAAAAATTAGCTGGGCATAGTGGTACAACCCTGTAGTCCTAGATATTCAAGAGACTGAGGTAGAAGGATCACCTCTGCCCGGGAGTTCAAGGCTGCAGTGAGGTATGATTGTGCCACTGCACTCCAGTCTGGTGACAGAGCAAGAAAAAGGAAAAGGACATATATATATATATCCATCTCTGTTTTAAAAAGATGTGGTCAAACCCTTGCTAGAAAGTAAATGAAACAAACTTTCCAAGAGACTTAACCATGAGTTACAATATAAAAAAGGTCAGTTTAACCAGTGATTTAAGAAACAGCATGAAATGCTAAAACACTAAAAACGTATTTCACAGTGTTAAATTATAACTTTATCATATATGCTTAGAAACTGCTTTAAAAGACAAGGGAAAAAAAAACAGCAGTTGTGAATAAAGTAAATTCTAGGTAGTAAGCAATTAAAACCTCTTTTTGTGTTCATGGTAAATATTGTTAATTATATCACAGATATACAAAAGCAACCAAAAACCCTGTGTAGTGATTCTAAAGAGCTGTAATTTCCCCTATATACATGTAAAATAAAACCAACCCTGGGGTAATCTGAGAGATGAAAAGAAAAAAAGATGGCCTTTTTTTTTTAAATAAAATATAAAGGCAATGTCTGTTAAAGTATGATAATCTGAAATATAGTAAAAATGAAATAAAAGCTGTTCAATATAAATTAAGGGGTTTTTGACTAGGTGTGGTGGCTCACCCCTGTAATCGCAGTGCTTAGGGAGGCAGAGGTGGGCGGATAACTTGAGCCCAGGAGTTGCAAGGTGACTTCGAGACCAGCCTGGACAAAATGGTGAAATCCTGTTACTACAAAAAAAATACAAAAAGTAGCCAGGTGTGGTGGTGCACACATGTGATTTCAGCTAATCAGGACGCTGAGGCAGGAGGATCAATTGAGCCCAGGAGGCTGAGGCTGCAGTGAGCTGTGATTATACCACTGCACTCCAGCCTGGGTGAAAGAGCGAAACCCTGTCTCAAAAAAATATTAATTAATTATGTTTTTAAAAAATTAATTGAAAGGAATCTCTAGTCACTCTTAGAGTATAATCTTTTCTCTTTTTAAACTTTTTTTGCTTTTCACTGCTGGAACAAAAGAATGTAATCTTTTCTAAATAAAAGCTGAAATTTGTTTTTGAATTGAAAATTTTCTTCTCTTTGCATAAAAAGGTCCCATATAGGCATCTGATTATGGGAATTCTAGGAAATTACTTTTTAAGAATTTTTTTTGCTGAGTAAAACCTGTGAAGTTATTTTTAAAGAGAAGAATCAAAGAGTGTGGGGCTGGGCCCCCTTTTCCATCTTTCAAAACAAAATAACCATATTAGTAGAAACGCTAAACACACATCCTGTTGAAAGCATTATCTGTATAACCTCATTTGAAACCAAGAAACAGCATAATATCATTTCTGTGACTTGCATTTTCCTTTATTAATTAATGGCAGATTATGTCTGATATAATATGCAATTTATCATGCTGATGTACTTCCGTCTAGCTAGTAGATAATGAAATGATATGAGCCTACAGATCCTCACTGAAGGCGAGAAAATGGCATACACAGTGTTAAACCTTGTCATATCCTTACCTTTAATGACAAAGTCAGCTTGAAACTTTATTTTGAAAATTACTAGTTAATTCTTTTTTGGCTTTCTTGGTCTTTTGTTTGTTTTAAGAGAACCAAGTTTCACAAGCCAAGCACTGCAAATGCCAGATTAGGTTGGATTCCCAATTTGGCCTCTAACTGGTTAATTAAATTAGGTGCAAATCACTGAGCGAGTCATAACGTCTCAGTGCCTTTGTCTTCCCATCTTTAAATAGGATCATAATAGCAGCTACATCAGAGGTTTCTTTTGAGGATTATGTGAATTACTATGAGAAAGGCATAGAACACTACTTGGCACATGATAAGCACAATAGGCATGCTAGCTATTATAAATGATCTTTCATTTCTATAAATGATCTTTCAGTTCTAAGAACTTTTTATTCACTATGACGTGAAAGAGGAAGGGTTATTTTTTTTCCTTTTAAAAATATGGAGGAAATAGGCCAGGCGAGGTGGCTCACGCCTGTAATCCCAGCACTTTGGGAGGCCAAGGCAGGCAGATCCCCTGAGGTCAGGAATTCGAGACTAGCCTGGGTGACAGAGCAGAACTCCACCTCAAAATATAGAGGAGGAAATAAATTAGAATCTTGGAAACAGATAAACACAGGGCACACACATTATGGTTTAAAGCAATAAGCTTTTGCATTTAGGATATGTTAAAAATACATTTAAAAGATAGCAGTATTTTACAAAAGGCTATCATTTCCTATTTCCAAAAGATACTTTAAAGAGGAAGTCAGAACTTGGCTTTGATATGTAAGCACACAAGTACAAACAGTTTAGGTGTTAGACAGTAAGATTTTATAAAATTTTGTGAATATTTTGAAGCAGCAGCAACAATAAACACCTAACCGCTACATCAGAGAAAAATTTAATTGTCCCAAAGCATCTAGTTATAAAAAAATCTAAATTCTACTCGGTTAACAAAATCTACTGTTGTATACTAATAAGAGACTCATCAAATCAATTTGTCCAACGCATGTTTAATTAAGTCAAAGAATTTTACATTTCTATTCTATTCAAATATAATAGCATAAGTAATCACGACACAGTTTTCAAAATACATGAGTTCAAAATTATCTTCTATTTTCATAGTTTCTTATAACCTAGGAAACAAGTGTTTTCTGGACTGTAATAAAACTGCCACTTCAGCGGGACACAATGACTCACACCTGTAATCCCAGTACTTTGGGAGGCCAAGGCAGGCGGATCAGGAGGTCAGGAGTTCAAGACCAGCCTGGCCAAACTGGTGAAATCCCGTGTCTACTAAAAATAAAAAAAATAGCCAGGCACGGTGATGCGTGCCTGTAGTCCCAGCTACTAGGAGGCTAAGGCAGAAAAACTGCTTCAACCCAGGAGGCAGAGGTTGCAGTGAGCTGAGATCAGGCCACTATGCTCCAGCCTGGGTGACAGAGCAAGACTTCATCTCAAAAAAAAAAAAAAAAAAAAAAAACCAAACCAAAAAACCTGACACTTAAAAGGAACAATTAGTAATCTAGATCAAATAGCCTTTTTAATGACACAGAATTGAAAGAAGCTGAGAGATCAGCTGTTTTCACTGGCCACTACTCTCTATATTCTACAATAAGCCAACAATTCAATAATTACAACAGTTGTTTCTTTTATAGATATTCTTTTACAGTCTAGGTAAAGAATTAGAAGTATCAGTATTCATGTACAGCATTGGTAGGTGTCTTTAAAATTTCCCCACCATCCTTCCACTGAAACTCTGGCCTATTATATCCCTTCTTTCTCAGTTGTTTTCACTTCTCAAGGAAACATGATAAAACTGTGCTGGGGTTTTGTCAGACTGATAGTTAACAAATTTCCAGTCCATTAGGTTGACACTAATGTGTGACTTCTGCTTGTGAAATTTATGTAACTGGCACCAAAAAGGCCAAAACTGTTGGGTTTAACAAAAGGAAGTCCTTAAATTAATCAATTCTACTTTCTACAAAGTAGTGAAAACAAACAATTCTGTACACAATGGCACCACAAAAACAACCTTGCATAGAAGCATGCAGTTAAGAGATCTTCCAAAATTGGACTATACACATTTAAACTGTATGTTGACTCCCTACTTGGCCATTATTAAGTGCTACATACTTTTTTTTTTTTTAAAGAGACTGGATCTTGCTATGTTGCCTAAACTGCACTGCAGTGGCTAGTCACAGGTAATCAGGACACACTACACCCTTCAATTCCTGGGCTCAAGCAATCCTCCTCCTCCTCCAGACTCCTGAGTAACTGACTACAGCAAATGCCACTGTGCTCAGCTAAATGCTACCCTACATATACTTCTTACTCTCCCTTTACTCTTTTTGGATGAAAAGGCAAAATGTAACGGTGCCTAGGCCAAAAAATAATGTTTTCATTGATTATAGACATCCATGAAATAAATAGCAAACAAGGCTTAGACAACCTAATGCATGGAATTAAAAATCACAATTTGCAAAGCTTATTGTTAATTTCTTTGGTTTTCTCCCATTATACTGAGTCTTAAGATAGCAATACAAGTTAAAACAAATAGAAATACCTATATCCTAATGCTAAAGAATCAACAGTAAATAAAAAACCTTACTTAATTGCACGGATATGGATTATTTTATAAATAAATGCTTAATTTAGTCCTTGTATCTAGATGTTATAAATGTTTCAAAATAACATATATGAATTTCAGTTTCAAAAAAAAAAAAAAAACTATAAGGTGTTTCATGGAAACAGCCTGACTTTACTTGCTATTTTATCTTTAAGGGGATTCTGGCAGTTAGCTGACTCAAATTCAGCACCTGTCTAGCAAATAACATGCATCTGGCATCTGCCTTCCAAAGTGAAAGTGAATAGTCTAGCTAAAAATCCTACTAACTGACCCAAATCAAATGCCAAGTATTTCATAAGTTACTGTGGTGGCATTTATGTGAAATTCTGCTTATCACAGATTTTCTCCGTGAAGCTAACAACTCTACCATCCAGATAAGTGGAATACACAAATTTGAATTGAACCCTAAGGGCCAAAACAACACAACAGAAAAATACACGTTATTAACAATCTATTAAACCACTTCTCCCACTCCTATGCATAAATCTCTCCCGTTTTCTAGTACAGAAAGTATAGCTGAGAAATTATGGTCCACCCTAACTTTCTCAGAATATTCTGATACCAGTGCTACCTCCTCTAAACATGCTAACTCAAAAGATTTACACCAGATATAGACTGGTAATACTTCTCACTTTAATTACTTTCAAAGAATATCAGCTATGCCAACAGAAGTCACACTTAAAAATTTTCAATTTAAAAAAAGTTGCTCTCACAGTAAAGTAGCACTAAACTAAAACTCAATTCTCTTACACTCCAAGAAACAACATCCTTGTGCATATTGTAAAAAAAATTAATGAATTACTGACTATAATTCTAAATATATGATTTCTAACATCATTCTCCTTGTCTGTCCACAGGAAGACAGTAATGCCACCATTCAGAATGAAGACTGCCTGGACAGTGATTCGTTCAACCTCACTAAGCAAGACACACCTACCTCAAGAGATGTGTGCCTTCCTAAGACCACACTCTGAAAGCACTGTTAACTCTATATAATAAATAAAACATTTATTAATGATAGCATTTTGTTGTTGTTGCTATTGCCTTAACCTCTCTTCACATGGGCAGATTAAGACTTTGAATAGGACTAGACACATAATTCAGAAATAGTGCCCTGTTTTTTCCTTTAAAAGAAAAATCAGAGCCAGTCATGGTGGCTTACACTTGTAATCCCAGTGCTTTGGGAGACTGAAGCGGTAGATCATCTGAGATCAAAAGTTTGGGACCAGCCTGACCAATACAGTCAAATCCCATTTCTACTAAAAATACAAAATCTAGCCCGGTGTGGTGGCAGGCGTCTGTAATCCCAGCTTCTCAGGAGGCTGAGACAGGAGAATCAACTGAACCTGGGAGGTGGAGGCTGCAGTGAGCCGAGATCGTGCCACTTCACTCCAGTATGGGATGACAGAGCAAGACTCTGCCTAAAACAAAACAAAAAACAAAAAATCTGTTCCTAAATATTAACTGAGATACTTATAAAGGGGATTTAGCACTTAGCATAGGCTAGGGATGGCCTAAGGGCAAAAGGAAGTCAGAAAGAGAGAAAGGAGAGCTAATGGCACTGAATAAATTTAGTTTAACAAAGAAAACTAAGCTAACTGGTTCACACTAACGTGTGCAAAGAAAAGGAAGAAAACAAGAAGAAAATAGTAAATTGGCCTGTCAGACAAATAGTTTCCAACTGCTGGCTTTGTGTCAACAACACCCAACAGAAGATCACTTCCCGTGAGCCTACATCATCCCGAGTTCAGTAGTCCATTCTTCATAATAAGTGCAGAGGAGTCTACCCTGTGAGACCAGAATCGGGATTTTACTCTGAATAGTTAAGTGACTGAGGGCATTTTGTCAACTGTTAATTTTTTTTTTTTATTCTACAGATCATAGTGCCTAGTAGGCTGACATTTGAAGGAAATACCACAAAAGTAGTGATACGGGCAGATTTTGTCTAAAGCAAAAGATATATATTTATTTCAATATTGTCAATTTTAGTTTAGATTAATACTGATTTTCAGTAGATAGTGCTCAAAGCCTGATATCTGTACCTCAAATCAAAGTGCCTATCTTCATGGAAATATATACATTCAGTTAAATCAGATATCTAACCACAAATCTTCTCATATATATGAACAAAGGAGAGACTAAAAACTCCAACAAATATTTATTTGAAATGTATTTCAACCATGTCATATCCAATATGGTCAAAGTTTCTCTTATGCCTTGATATGCTTAATTTTCAGTATATAGCACTTAGTATACAACAACAAAGTATACTGGTACTACATGAAGTATATTGTGTTTTATTGTACAGTGGAGAACTTCTCCCTCATGTTGGTATTTAAGAGTTGGGCTGTACTTAGCATGTGTGAACAATTCACCCACCCACCCTCACCCTATCCTCCCACCCCACATCTTCCAACACAGAGAAAACTTATAAATAAATCCAAGGTCTATATAAATCCACAGTAAGTTCAACTTTCCAAAGTGAAAGGAAAATTACATTTCAAGACTATATTGCCAAATAGATTTATATAACTCTTGCTCCTGTTTTGATTATCAATGCCAAGTAAATTTTATTGGCTAACTTTAAAAATGTTTAAAATGTGAGACTAGAATGGAAATACTGACCGACTGTAGATTAAAAATCATAGTTCAGTCTGTTCAATACATTTTGTCTTTTTAATTCAAACTACAGAATTCCATTTTTCATATACTCAAATCTGGAAGTTGCATTTACACTCATAGATACAACTCTTTTGGAAAGCCTAAGGAAGTATATTAATAATCGTATTTTCAAATCAAAATCTTAAAGTGTATTCAACAAAGTTGCCCTTCAGAATATTTTGTCCACTTTATAAATTTAAGACCCAAAATATAATTATATTTTTATATAGTATGTCCAACTCAGCTTTGAAAATAAATTAAGAGAAGCTAAAAAAAAAGTTCTATCTGAACCAACTCCTGATATATTACAAGGCCAGACTAAACTTCATTTCTTTAATAGTTCAAGTATTTTTCCCAGAGATATAAATTATCATACTTTTCAAGATAAGGGTTTAAGTAATTCTATAGTCACTATATTTCAAACAATCTATTCTTTGCAAGAAAAGTGACTTATCGAATGAACCACAGATGCCACTTACAATCTAAAATTTCTAATATTGCAAAAACAATGCTGATTAACATTAATAGCATATCATGTTTACAACAGAAAAAAGAATGCGAACAGCTGTCCCCCGTGCCTCTACCCATAATAGGTGAGTATAAATTTATAATTTCGGAGTGGAACTTAAATTGTTCAGGTAATCATTAAATTTCAAATGAATTGTCATGTTTCACAATTTGGAATAACAGTTAAAAGTTAAGATTGCCTAATGAAATATAAGAGAAACAATGTTTGGCTTTTAAATTAATTTTGAAGTCTTCAAATATGAGTATGATTTTCATGCACTACACTTATTGCCATAAATATTCTTGTACTCAGGGCTATTTAGGCAGAAAATGGAGCTCAGTGGTTAAGATCAAGGTCTTTGGAGTGACAAACTGCCTATTACTTGATATGCCCTTGGAAAAGTCATTTAACCTCTCTGAGCTTCAATTTCCTTATCTGTTATTTTGAAGATAACCAAAATGGACTCACATAATGTCTAGCATACAGTAAAAGAGCAATAAATAATAGTTATTAGTATTATCAGTGGAATCTCTGCAAATTGCACTTCTAAAATTGATGTGAATTAGAAACATCTGTATAATCCCTAAAATTTCACTTTCAAAAAAGTCATAAAGGTCAGACTTAATTCCTTCTATAAATGAAAATTTCTGGTGGCAGAAAAACAGTCAAATGTCTGAAAAAGGTAAGACAGAACAAAAAAACAAAATAAGACAAGAACCCAACAATAACTGACATCCTGAAACACAAAGAAAACTCTCATGGACGTGAGGAAATGAAATGAGTGGTCAGCTTATAAAATTATGCCCACTGCTACCTTTGATAATGAGTTCAAACACATCAATATACAGGGGAGGAAAATGACCAAAACATTTCCCCAATCTAGAAACCAAAAACTAAGGAAGTTACATTTTGCATCGAGTGGCAGGTATTAGGAAAATATTAATTTCTTTGGTTTGCAGAAATTTAATCTGGACAACTTTCAAATCTACTTTGCTCTCTATAAAGGTACCACAAAACACATCTAATATGTTAATATGATCCAGTAAGGAGACAAGAAACTGCCACATATCCTTCAGGTTTCTTTTTACTTGATTGTAAGAACCTTCTGGGACAGTGACAAAATAAGCATGGAAATGGAAGAGTTATCTTCTTAATTCTACCCTGATTAAGCATATTTGAATACATAAAATATCTAATACAGCTTACTTTTCATAATATTTAAGAGCTATATACCTTAAGTTCATGGTATAAATTAATTTCATATCTAGAAATAAACTAAAGAGTCTGGGTGCAGTGGCTCATGCCTGTAATTCAAGTACTTTGGAAGGCCAAGGTGGGCAGATCACTTGAGGTCAGGAGTTCAAGAACAGCCTGGCCAACATGGGGAAACCCAGTCTCTATTAAAAACAAACAAAAAAAATTTAGTGGGACATGGTAGTGGGCACCTGTAATCCCAGCTACTCGTGAGGCTGAGGCAGGAGAATCGCTTGAACCCAGGAGGTAGAGGTTGCAGTAAGCCAAGATTGTGCCACTGCATTCCAGCCTGAGTGACAGAGCTAGACTCCATCTTAAAAAAGAAAAAAAGAAATAAGTTTAAGGAACTATTTCTAATTTGTATTTACAAAGTTCAATGTCTCTGAATATAAATATATTCTTTATGTTTATTGCCCAATAATTACTTTAACAAACATGTACTTAGTCTTTACTGTATACCAGGCACTATCGTAAGGGTTAGGGATGTTGTTTTGAACAAGATATAAAGGGTCCCAGTGTTCTTGAAGCTGGTAGGGAAAGTTGTAAAGAACAAGTAAAAATATATCACATGATCATAAATATTAAGATAAAAATATATTACAGCTGTGTGATATGGCGTGCTTGAGAAGCTATTTTATATAGGACGAACAAGAAAGGTTGGCTCATTGCATTTTATAACATCTACCCCATAAGTCTGAGATTTGCTGCTAAAATCTGTAGTAACTTTTCTCCTCTTTTAGCTAGTTTGCTAAGAAATGAGAAATACTACCAAATTTTTACATATAAAAATAAATATAAACATTTTGTCAGGCTATGAAATTAGAATTTAATAAACTATAAATAAACTCATCCAACAGGTGTCTGTAAACTCATCCCAAATAGATACAGGAACCACTGATAAACAGATATGAGCATTTAATCTTTAAATGTTACTTCCAACACATTCATTAAAAACTTTCATAATAAAAATGAAATACAGACAATATAGCTTATTGTGTTTATTTATATATTATTTTCCTAAACTATAAATAGAATTTTAAAATATTTAAATATCAAAATATCCAATATGAAAGACTCAAATTTAACTCACCTGTGCCTGTAAACAGTGCAGAAGATCTGTAAGTCTGTAGCCAAATCCAAGAGAAATCTGCAATATAAACAAACAAACATGAATAAAATCTGCAGAATCCTGTCAGACTCTTTAGAGCAGATGTGATTTTTATAACTGATTTTCAAGTAATACTTGTTAATTGCCATCAATACACAAGAAATATTCGTTAATAGCATCTCATTAAATTGCCTGGTTAAATCAAGAAGTAGACTTGCTGCATTCCTTTTATTTGTATAAGATAATGTAAAATATATAAGGCTACATTTCATTGTGAATTATGAAGTGTCTACAAATTCTGAGTTGCCATCCTTACACTTTAACTGCTTTTCTCACCACCAGCCTTCCCTACAAGACAAAAAGCTGAGTAAAAGCAGGAGGCCCTAGTGACCTACTCCCACACTGCATTCCTAGGGCAGTGTCCAGCACACTGTAACAGGCAGAAAATGAGTGCTGAATAAAGTTCACATATTAATCTTAATTTATCATGATTTACAGTTTACTTACATGGAACCAAAAGGCCCAAATGACTAAGTAATTTGTTATCTCAAGAAATGTCTTTTTTTTTTTTCTTCAGAGACAAAGTTTTGCTTTGTCACCCAGGCTGGAATGCAGTGGCACTATCACAGCTCACTGCAACCTCAAATTTCTGGGCTCAGGTGATCCTGCTTCAGCCTCCCAGATATCTAAGACTACAGGCATGTGACACCGCACCCGGCTAATTTTTTACTTTTTGTAGCAGTAGGGTGTTGCTAAGTTGCCTGAGCTGCTCTCGCACTCCCAGCCTCAAGTCATCCTCCTGCCTTGGCCTCCCAAAATGCCAGGATTACAGGTGAGAGCCACCATGCCCGGCCACGGAAAGCCTTTATGGCAGTAAAAATTACATTATAATAACTGAGATGATTTGCAAGAGAAAAGGTGAGTAAAAAAAGAACTGAATGTTTTCAATAATGAGGGCAACTGTTTGCAGTTTCTTCAGAGTCTGTGTCTTTGCGAACAACGTGCTTCACTGTAAATGACCCAGCAGCTTTTCATCTGATCCTTCCACTCTACCAATTAAGTTTGTTCCCAAGAAACAGAGTGAGGAATATGAAGACAAGACATATGTGTAAGGTATTTTATGTACATTAATATTTACTGCTTTTGTATATTTTATAGACCCAAGAAAAGTGGCTTGATTGCTACTAGTAATGGTACTGGAAATGTATCTCTTTTTAAGAATAATTTAAAAAAAACATTAAACACTACTAGATTTAATTAGCTCCAAAGAATGTTCTTACATCTAAACTACTGGATTTTTCTTCCTTCAGATGACATCCATCAGTAATAATTTACACTTTGGATATCAAACTTAAAACATCACTAATTCCTTTAAGAGTCCTTTACTTATTAAAACAGTAAATAGAATCCAATAGCATAAAAAAGTTAAAATTAATTTAATATCAAAATTACTATTTTTCTTGGACATTAGAAACATCTGATTTCATAATGTACGAGGTTTACAGGGGTGAGAAACAGAAAAAGATTGCATTTAAGATCTGACCAGTCTTTAGCTCATCATATAGAATGAAATACAGCTAGTGTATTAGTCAGAGATACTTCATGAAAAACAAACAAAAAAATCTATATGCAAATAAGAAATTGTCACAGTAAATAAAATGAATGGATTCTACTCACGTGGCAGTCAGTGACAGTGCGCAATAAACTTATGTAATAGGAGTCATCAATTCTTTCTAGCACTACTGGGATACATGTATTCATTATGCTGGCCTACTTAAGCCCATTATAATTCTACACCAACAACTAATTTGCTCAAGGACATCATACTATGCAACAATCATGAGCTAAAACTTGTGATATTGGTAGGAATGATGATATTAAGTGATTACTGTTTGCTCTATACTAGTTAGTAGGCTTTTATTAATATGCTACTATAACACGAGGCAAAAGTGTCAATGCACCCATGCTAAAGAAAGGGTATTTAGGAGACATAAAGATATTAAAATTTCCAAACATCCAGATACTTTGGTGTAACATTTTAAACAAAAGGAATAAAAAACTTCCATAAAATCAGAATTACAAACTATTTTGTAAGTTACTAAGGGAAAGCAGTAGTCATTTAAATCAACAGTGCAGGTAATAAAAGCTCTATAATAAAGAAGCATCTCGTTACTGTTCTGTTCAGTCTTGAGGGTTTTTACAAAGACCATCTAAGAATGTGTTTCAAGAGAAGGAGTGGGCAGGAAGACTGTCCTGGGACCAGCAAAGTGACAGAAGGAAAGACAGGAATATTGCAAGAAAAGGCAGTCAGCTGTATCTCATTTCTTTCTCTCAACTATCACTGCCATTTCCACCATATGGGCCAAAAAGATACATTCCTTTCCACGAAGCAATAGGTCACTATTAAAGTGGAGTAGCTAAAAGAACTTAGAGTTTAGCATCATCAGACAGATTGGGTTTCAAATTCTGGCTTTATGACATAAATACTGCTGATATTAGTAATATTATCACTATCATCATCAGCTTAGGTATATGACCTAGAAATGTTATTTTGGACTCAACTACAAATACAGGAATAAGAATGCTCCCTTTGCAGCATCTTGGAAATATTAAATAATTACATAAAGCATCTCCTATATAGTAGACATTATAGTTATGATTCTGCCAAGTATGATTCTGTTAAGTGGTGCTGGTTATAACAGATAAGTCAATAATATGATGAAAAACAGAAGCCGCAGGCCAACCCTACCTTAAGCAGAACTGATTTTCTGTGGGGTGTTCTAATAGCATTATGTGCCCTTAACCCTCCTGGGGGATGCACAAACATGGAGGCTGCTTGGAAATCTTTGAACCAGGTTTAATTTAAAACGACATCAAAAGCTGAAGGACTTACACTACCTATTTCAAAACTTACTATAAAGTAACAGTAATCAAAATAGTTGGGTACTGGCATAAGGATAAACAAAAGAACAGAATAGAGTCCAGAAACAGAATCACATTCAACAAGGTGACAGTCTTTCAACCAAATGGTGCTAAAGACATGGTAGGGGGGGAAAGAACTTCAATCTTAGCTTTACACCATGTGCAAAAATTAATTCAAAATGGGTTGGTGCATAGATCTAAAATAAGGACTATAACTATTAATACAACCAGCCAGGTACAGCGGCTCATGCCTGTACTCCCAACATTTTGGGAGGCTGAGGTGAGAAGACTGCTTGAGGCCAGGAGTTTGGGACCAGCCTCGAAAACAGAGTGAGACACTGTCTCTATTTTTTGTAATAGTAAAATTAATAAAACAAAAACCTGTAGAAGCAAGCATTTGGATAAAATAACTGCACTTGGATTAGGCAAATATTTTTTAGATATGAGACCGAAAGCTGACACCATAAAAGAAAAACAAAACTGATAAATTGAACTTCATCAAAATTTAATACTTCTGCTTTTAAAAAGACTTTTAAAAAAATAAAACACAAGCCACAGATGCAAAGAAAGTATTTGCAAAATAATTATCTGATAAATGACACATATCTAGAATATATTACATAAGGAGCTAAATTATTTCATAAAAGGCATGTATCTAGAATATATGAAGACCTCTTACAACAGTAGTAGGACAAATAATTCAATTTTTTTTAAATGGGCAAAATATTTGGTAACTCCTCATGAGACATACAATAAGGAAAAGTACATGAAAAAATACTCAACATCATTAGTTGTTAGGAAAATGGAAATTGAAGCCACAATGAAATATTCTACACAACCAGTAAAATTAACTAAAGTGTTGACAAGGATTTGAAGAAATTAGAACCCCTTTAAATTCACTGCTGGTGGAAAACACAATGGTACAGCCATTTGAGAAAACAGTTTGGAAGTTTCTCACTATACAATGCAATTTTATCCCTGATGTTTTCATTTCTCTTGGGGAAGAGATGTCCATACAAGGAGCCAAATGGAAAGGTTCATAGCAGTTATTGTCTACAATAGCCAAAAATAGGAAACTACAAATGTTTATCAAGGGATTTTTTTAAATGCTGTGTATATATCCATACAATGGAATACCACTCAATAAAGGGGAATGAATTATCAATAAGTGAATAACCTCAAAAACCATTATGCTAAATGAAAAAAAGACTGACACAAATACAACATATACCATATACTATATGATTCCATTTGCTTGAAATTTCCAGAAAAAGTAAAACTATAAAGACAGCAGACTGATGGTTTCCTGCATCAGGAAATGGAAATACAAACTGACCAAAAATGGGCACAACAGAACTTTCTGGGGTAACAGAATTGTTCTAAAACTTAATTGTGTTCTAAAAAAAGATGAATAACAGACACGATATACAGCTGTAAAAATGTACTGAAACTCTTGTTTTAGTATACTTAAAATGGGTGCATTTTATGGTCTGCAAATTATACCTCAATTTTTAAAATGCAAAAAAAATTTAATGTTAAAAATGTTTCGATGATTTTTCACAAATGCACCTGTGTGTCCTTGCTCTTTCTTGTGTGATAGCTACAGTCTCTGTGTCAGTAGGAGATCTAAGGGTAAATGTAGTTCTAGCTGCACATGGTGGTGTGAACATTTGCCAAGCAGAGCATCAACTAGCAGGTAGAGTAACAACTCACTAGACTGAGGCAAAAAGGAAATTCAAGACTCAATCTATACCACACATAAAAAGACCACTGGCAGCATTAGAGCCGTGTAGGCTGATGGTAGGGCATGGGGGAAAATTGGAGAAAATATGCTCAATATTTTATTTTATTTATTTTTTAAATGAATGGGAAGAAACAGAGCCAGAGGAAGCAATGCAAACTGGGAAGAAAATGAAGTGACAGCCATAATACTGGTTAAAATAACATTTTAATTTATAACTACTATAATGAGAAATGCATCATACTTTTTATTGGCTTAACAACAATGTAACAGTAACGTCAATAGCATTTACTGAATGTTTATTCTGTAAGACCACTGGAGAACTTTATGTGTTACCGAATTTAATCTTCATAACTATCGTATGAGGGTAGGCCCTGCTAGTATCATGTCCACTTTATAGATACAGAAACCTAACTGGAAAGGGAAGAACTCTGTCTAAAGCCAGAGAGCTGATGCACTAGCAAAAGTCTGGGTTCTAACCCACAAGAGTCTGACTCTGGAGTTCATACCAGATTACCCATGATCATGCCTATCAGGCTACTGGTGAAGGTCACTGTTTTGATGCTACTTTTGGAAACTTAATTTGAAAAAGAAAATGGCAGAAATGTGACCAACCTGAAAACTGCCTTCTTGAGGTTTCTGGTATAGCACTAACAAGACCAGCAAAGGGTATTGCATACATTCTGCAACTTTGGCAGACACTGTTAATAGATCCTGGCATTATTTTTTCCTCAGCCCAAAATGTAGCCCTCACAATTTTCTCAATCAAAGTTGCTACCAATCAAAGGATGCAATCACTAATAGAGCTGGTATATAAATAAAGGTATGTCTGTTGCAGGGCATGGTGGCTCACGCCTGTAATCCCAACACTCTGGGAGGCTAAGGCAGGCGTATGGCTTGAGTCCAGGAGTTCAAAACCAGCCTGGGCAACAAGGTGAAACCCCGTCTCCAAAAAATACAAAAAAATCAGAGAGGCATCGTAGCACCCATCTGTCTCAGATATTCATGAGGTTGAAATGGGAGAGTCATCTGAGCTTAGGGAGGTCAAGGCTGCAGTGAGTTGTGATCGTGCCACTGCATTCCAGCCTGGGTGACAGAGTGAGACCCTTTCTCAAAATAAATAAAATAAAATAAAATAAATGTTTGTCAAACCAAAACAACCAACTCAATTTTTTATGAACTGAAAACATGGCATATGCTGTTGGAAAGAGACGACTAAACAACAGGGCAGCTCAACAACTATCACACTTCATATTTTGGAACAGCCAGCACCATCCCAATCAAGCCAGTCAGATAGATTGGCAGGAAAAAAGAGAATGAACGGGGAAGAGAAGAAAAATCTAAGGAAGGACTGCTCAAATTACTTAGGATTTTTCAATAGTTCCAGCCAAGCACATGTGAATATATGTCCACAGTGTACACCCGTAATATACGATTAGTACAAAATTTATTTTTCCCTTTTTTTGCTTAAAAGCACAAACTCTCAAACATAAAACACACCTTTAACTCACCATGTTTTGTATGATATAACCCCAAGAAGAAATAGTCATACTTTCGAGACTTAACTTTGAAAACTACTTCAGATTATTGAACATATCATATTATTACACAAATACATTTGTAATGCAAATGTCTTCTAATATACAGCCTTTGTATGAATTTTAATAAAATAGTAAAATTCCAGTTTCACTGCAGAACACTTAAAAATATAAACAATAAGGACTAGACACGCAAAGTAAAATTGTTCCCCAATTAAGTTTGACAGTGCTAAAAATAAGCATCTAGACCTCAGAATAATAATTTATAAATTAACTGATTAACTTCCATATATACTGCAGACAACCTCATGATTTCGTTCTGTTTAAAGGGCTATGCCTCCACTACAGACATAACTCTTAACTAATGAAAATGTTTAAAGGTAATTTTCATTTTCCAAAGTCCTCTGTAAGGTCAACAGTATAATGGCAAAACCCCTTTAAAATAACATTTAGCCCTGATAACTTATGGAGAAACATTCACTAACCTTTTTTTCTAACTAGTCATTTTGTCTATTAAGATATACAAATAAACACAGAGAAATTTTTAGGTTACTAAAACCAGTGCATAAAATTAACTGAAAGTCAATCTTAAGATGTTCTTTTTATCCTGCAGATGTCCAAAGGTGGGGAGAAAAAAAAAGATGTTATTTTAACTTGATTTAATAAACAGCTTCAGAAAGTACGATTAGTCCTAAGTTTACAAGTAGAGATTTAGATATATAATTTACTAACTTTTCATCTGCACTAAATGTAAAAAATTCATAGGCCATTAATTATAACAGATATATAGAAAAAATATATCATCAGTTTAAAAATTGTAAGCTACAGTTACATACACATCCACAATTTATATATATGACATAGTAAAAAACAATATATGCATCACACTCACGAATCTCATTATGACCATTCCTTTCCATCTTGTCTCTTGCCTACCATGGTCAGAGCCAACACAATACAGCAACTATAATAAAACAGCAACTCTCTAAAGACTAGAAAAACAATTAATCTCATATCTGTAATTGAATGTAAAAAGTTCAAATTTGGAAAATGATGAAAGATACCAAACTGGGAGCCCCTAACTTGAAAAGGGCACTTGAATCCATAGAAATGGTTGATTTCTTTCGCAGTAAATATAAAAAAAGGAGGGATGGGAGACTGGAAATAAGTCTTGAGGAACTTCTACAGGTAAAAACTATGTAGAAAAGGAATTGACCAAGTAAAATGAGAAGAAATTACCCAAAAGATAGGAGGAAGACCAGCAAAGACAAGTACTATAAAATTCTAAAGGAGATAATTCCAAGAAGGAGAGGATGGTCAACACTCTTCAATGACACTGGGAATTAAGATTTCTACTTGATGTGGCAACCAGAAATTACTGGTGTCCTTCACAGAGACAGTTTCAATGGAGACGTAAAGATATAAATCAGGCTAGAGAAGGCTGAAGTGCTGACATGTGAAAAGGAAATAAGGATTTGGATACAGCATGTACAAATGATTGCTGTCATTACCTTATACTAAAATTTATCTTCTCCTCTAGACTGTGAGCTATTTGAGGGCAAGGAAGAGGTTGTATCCATCTTTAAGTAAGACAATAACTTGATGCTGAACTAGTAATTTTTAAACAACTGCAGAAGTCCTAGGACTTTAATTAGGGTGCTTTGCCCCCCCCCCAAAAAAAAAACCCCAAAAAAACCAAAAACCTGAGACAACAGTCTTTAAGAGAATCACAGGGAAAAAAAAGAAAAGACAAGTGATTGCGCAGAAATTAATCTTTCTTAAACAGAGGTAAAAGGCTCAGGGATAGCTTCCCACCGACACTAAAGCATGCCATGTTAACAACGAATCTGTCCCTACCGGAAGTAAAAAGGCCCCAACACACCATCAGTAGAATTTTTATTGTTTTTCTCCCAATAATGTGGATAAGTTTTAGATTATAAACTGCTCTCAGCAATTCATCTTCTCCTTAGCTTTTTTCCCTAATTACTACTGCAACAACCACCCTGACATAACTCAGCCTGGGTACAATATAGACAAGCCTGTAAAACACTTCAAGACTGTGTATAATATACAGTCATGCACTGCATACAACATTTCAGTCAATAATAGACTGCATAGTCCATGGTGGTCCTGTAAGATTATAATACCCTATTTTTACTGCACCTTTTTAATATTTAGACATGTTTATATATATGAATACTTCCCATTGTGTTACAACTGCCCACTGTATTCAGTACAGTAACACGCTACACAGGTTTGTAACCTAGAAACAATAGGTTACGCCAGATAGCCTAGCTATGTAGCAGGCTAGATCATCTAGGTTTGTGTAAGTACACTCTTGCCTAATGATGTAATACTCACAATGCATTTAAGTGATGTGTGACTGTATGCATAATATCTTAAGACTATGGGGTAAGAAAAGAAGGTACACCAAAACGAACTTTTGTTTATTTTGGAGGGGGACAGAATTTCTCTCTATTGCCCAGACTGGAGTGCTGTGGTGCAATCACAGCTCACTGCAGCCTCGACCTCCTAGGCTCAGTTAATCCTCCCACCTCGGCCTCCTGGGTAGCTGGGAATATAGGCATGCACCATCACACCTAGCTTATTTTCATATTTATTTATTCATTCATTTTTTTTTTTTTGGTAGAGATGGGGTTTTGTTATGTTGCCTAGGCTGGACTTGGAACTCCTAACCTCAAGTGATCTTCCCACCAAGGCCTCCCAAAGTGCTAGATTTATAGGTATGACACACCACACCCAGCCAACATTAATATTATATATAATATGTCTACAAAGGGCAGGGGCAGCCTTTAACCCCCAACACCTAGAAGCACCCTCAAAGGCAGACTCAGAGGAAACAGCACAAACCTTCCACCAAAGGTACCCTTCCTCAAATGATGTTTGCTATTAATTTCCACCTCCTACAGAGAGGTCAAATCTACCAACAGTACATGACCGCATTGATATAATCATTATTTCAATGCAAATTTTTTAAAAGGCATACAAAGTATGTAGGAGGACAGGAGAGGAGATGTCTCCTTAAAAAGGAAGACAGTAAGGTAACATAATTTATCTAACGCCAAAAAACTTACAATGGACCTGGATGTCAAACCCAGGACTGCCTGAGAACAAGAACCGTATTTTTATTACAGCCCAACATCAAAACAGAGAACAAGGAGCAAATGAAACAGTATTTTAAAAAGAAAAAAAGTTGAAAACAGCTCACAAGTGTGTATAATAGGTATTCATGGGCATAATGTTTTAATCAAACATAAATAAGTTTATTTTCTTTGACTAAAACTGTAATTATGTATTATGTGGTTAAGTATATTAATATTTTACAGAGTTGTAGAAAGAATGTAGTATTCCAAAAGCTAGCACCAGACTGAAAAAAAAACCTTTGCAACTCACTGTGCCGCAGTGAAGAACTTACCTGTGGAATAGTTAGTACCTAGCCACATTTTAATCAACTTTCTGTTTTTTACTGAGTCACCCCATGGATCCAAATGTCACTCAGAAGAAATGTTATCAGAAAACAGATTTCATTAGAAATGTTGCCCTACCATGTGGAACTATTTAGAGTTTTTCATCTTCTTAAAAAACTAAAAATGAGATTTTTCATTTTACTAGGTGCCTGGGTTCTAACAAAAACATCAAGGAATACTGGAGAAAACTAGATCCTACGGCAACAGTATCATTTTGGAAAAAAATTGAGATCTAGAGCAAACTTAGAAATTATGTTTCAACTACTGAGTTTCACAGATGGGAATCTGGGGCTCAAAGAGATTAGTACCTCTACTGATGACAGGACTTCTCCCAGTCATCATGACTAATGGAGTTTCTATGAAGCCAGGAACAAATATATCATTAAAACTTGGCCCTCACTATCCTATCTGAAATCAACTGCTATTCAACCTTCATGTCATAGAAGGGCACTAGGTACACAAAAAGGTATGCAAGGGCCTTGTAACTTAGTTGTGAATCTAGAATTTATAGATAAAATATCTAACATACAAAACATAAATAAAACTAGATAGATCTTGAGATGAGCATTCCAATACCCTAAGCATACGGAACAAGAGAAACAGATGCCAGTTGCCCTGCTATAAATTTTACATGCTGGTCGGGCACGGTGGCTCATGTCTGTAATCCCAGCACTTTGGGAGGCTGAGGCGGGTGGATTACTGAGCTCAGGAGTTTGAGACCAGACTGGACAACAAGGCGAAACTCCGTCTCTACAAAAAATACAAAAATGAGCCAGGTGTGGTGGTGCGTGCCTGCAGTCCCAGTTACTTGGGGGCAGGGGGGCTAAGGCTAGAGGATTGCTTGAACCTGGTAGGTGGAGGCTGCAGTGAGCCATGTTTGCACCATCGCACTCCAGCCTGGGTGACAGAGCAAGACCTCATCTTTTAAAAATCCATTCTGCAGATGAGGAAACTGAAAGATAAGTAAGTTGCTCAAGTTAAAGCAAGAGGAAGAACTACAAATTGAATCCAGGTCGTTCTGAATTCACGGCCTCTGCTTTCCCAGGTTGCTTTATCACTGCTTCCCCTGCCAAGCTCCCTTCTCTGTACTTCTTGCTCTACCCATCTCCTTATTCTCTCAAGGAAAAGGATTTGATATCAAGAACATGCTTTCTAACAGCTAGCCCTACACAAACAGTCACAAGCACCAACTTAACAATGAGTTACCCAAGAAGGCTTCACTAACAAGATTATTCAGTTATTGGCTGTTGTACCTACATAAGCAAAGAAAATGGAAGACATAATATAGTATTGCAGGATAAAAGACAAGTGAAGAAAAAAATTTAAAGGCTGTGACAAAATGAGAACTTTACTTGATGTGACGAATTTCATTAAAAAATAAAACAATTCTGAAACCTAAGGTGGAAGACAGCTAGGAAAACAATCGATTGTGCCTAAATTTTTCTTCAAACTGGGGGTCCCAAGGATCAAGAAAGTTTATAAATGTCCATAAACATCCATGAAATTTTCTAATTTCATGCTTTTATTCTGATGAAAATCTGAAATTACTTAACATATGGATATGCTGAATCATGTGGATGACCGTTATATAGCTGATAACTTATTGCTGTTTAATTTCAGGACTTCTATTTGTGCTTACAGTTGTGTTAAGGAAAAGTATTTTAATTTCTTTGAAATCAAATCTTCAACGAGAAAGTTTTCTATGAATTCGAGTTAAGAAAAATCATGGGGAAGATTTGAAATATCTTCACACAGCGACTGGAAGTACATGCTGAACTCAACAGAACCCGAGTTCAGCAGATTAAACACAGCAATTTTGTTACAGCCAAACACCTTTGCATGGTAGTGCTAATTTAAATCTTACCGATTTGCTAATTTTGTTTGTATTTAGCTATAAATCTATTTTTTATAGGTCTTAAACTAAAATCTTCTGTATTGAAAAGGCATCTAGTAACATACTAAACTGGCTGCTTGTCATAGGAGCCATTAATCAAGTTAATATTCCCCATTATTTACATAATAAATATAGCTATAAAATGTAGATTTTAAGAATCATTCACGTACAGGTTTTGTGTTGACCAAAAATTTCACTGACAAATCAAAGGCTCTATCAGTGGTACCCAAAACATGTCTCTGAACTGTAGCTAAAGAACAAAGTTTTTTAAAACTAAAAGAAAAAGTGTAATGATTTTTCTATAAAACTAAATGTCACTAAATGTGAAGAATCTGCCTTTATTATAGATTATGAGCTTACTGTTTCATGGGGCTAAATTTTCCTTTTATTTTCTAAAATGGTGATGCTAGTAAGTGGTCATTTTCATTTTCATATAATGACTTGACAGAATTGAAAAATTGGCATTCCTATGCCAGTTCTCTAGATTTGGGAAAAATTTTTAAATAGAAACATGAAATCATAAACTGGATACCACTGGCCTATAAGTTATCTACCATGAAATGGTGTATATGTGTCTGTGTTATATATACGCTATAAGTATATACACATATATATGTGTATATACATACATACATACAAATATAGATACACAGTTATAGGTATTCTCCTCTGGGAATTTCTATTCCATGGGGGAAATTCATTTGTAGCATGAACTCCCAATTGGGAAGTTCTTATTTCTATCAAAAGGAATCTAACAGCCCTCTTTCTAACCTATCTGGGATGAAGAGCATGCTAGGCAGTCAGGCCACAAACTATAGCATGGAGAGAAAAGAGGAGCTATTACCATTTGATACCTAAACACTTGGAAGTAGTTATTTTGCTAGACATCCTAGAATAAACCACAGCCTAATAGTGTTAATAATAATAACAACAAGACATAAACAACAAAAACTCTGAACAGAAACTGTGAAAGATTAAAGACAGCAATAAACTCTTTGCTACTCCTCTCATTGAGAAATATAACTGCCCTTCCCCTGAAGCTGGGGTTGCTTTAATGATTGGCTCGACCAAGAGAATGTAGCAGCGGCAGTATTCTGGAACTTCTGAGCCTTGATGCTTCAGCCTGGGATTCCTGAAACCCTCAATCTTAGCATTCTGAGCTGCTACATATGTATGACTGCCTTGAGGCTGCCATACTATGAAGAAGCCCAAGCTGGCCATGTGGAAAAGCCCTATTAAAAAAAGGGAATTAAATGCCCAGCCAGGCCCCATCTACTATAGCCCCTGACAGTTCCTGGTCTTCCCAGCTAAGACTCCAGATACAGAAGAGAGAAGCTATTCCTATTACGCCCTATCCAAATTCCTAACCCACAGAATTATAAGCTATATTAATAAATTGTTTTAAACACGAGATCACCAGAACAAAAATGAATCGCTTTTCATAAATAGTAGTAAGGACTTAAAAAAAAAAAAAAGAGAGAGAGAAACACAGGCAGACAAGCTGGAAACCAGAATGGCAACAGACACAAAAAAGGATTACAATGCTTAAGGATAAATAACAATTCATTCACTCATTTTCCCAACAGATTTATAGTACAAGGGATATAGAAACAGGGATATATAAAGGCTGTGGGAATATAATGGTTTATAAAAAACAGAAAGTCCTACCTTCAAGGAACTTACAAGAAAATACTATGTATCAGAGTGGCATCTTCCTATAAACAGTACTTAAATTCCTGCCCCCCGCCTCCCCAACAAATATCCCTAGCCTTGGCCAGGCACAGTGGCAAACATCTGCAATTCCAACAATTTGG
Organism: Cacajao melanocephalus; assembly: GCA_963573385.1. Taxonomy (NCBI): domain Eukaryota; kingdom Metazoa; phylum Chordata; class Mammalia; order Primates; family Pitheciidae; genus Cacajao; species Cacajao melanocephalus. The sequence goes on along the minus strand of CAUYLG010006811.1, from coordinate 111,113 downwards.
GAGGTTGAGGTGGGAGGATTGCTTGAACCTAGGAGTTCCAGACCAGCATGAACAACACAGTAAGACACCATCTCTACCAAAACTAAAAAAGAAATTAGTTGAGTGTGGTGGTGCATATCTGTGGTCCTAGCTACTCAGGAAGCTGAGGCAGGAGGATCGTTTGAGCCCAAAAAGTTGAGAATGCAGTGAGCAGTGATCACTCCATTGCACTCCAGCATGGGAGACAGAGCAAGACCCTGTCTCAAAAACAAAACAAAACAAAACAAAAAATAACTAGCTTTTTATGGACATAACCAACCATTCAGATCAAATCAAAACACAGGCTGGGCACAGTGGCTCATACCTGTAACCCCAGCACTTTGGGAGGCCAAGCAGAGGGAACTGCTTGAGGCTAGGAGCTCCAGACCAGTGTGGCCAACACGGCGAAACTCCATCTCTACTAAAAATACAAAAATCAGCTAGGTGTGGTGGTGGGTGCCTGTAATCCCAGCTTTTTGGGAGGCTGAGGCACAAGAATTGCTTGAACCCAGGAGGCTGAGGTTGCACTGAACCAAGATCATGTCACTGCACTCCAGCCTGGGTGACAGAGCAAGACTCTGTCTCAAAAAAAAAAAAAAAAAAAAAAAATCTAAAGAGTTTGAGTTCCTCTATGAGAAGGAAATGAAGATTGAACCAAAAGCCCACAAAAAAGTTATTTGTAGTTTGTAGTATCTAAACACACTTTAGTTAACTGTAGTATATAATAAAATGTTTGGGTTCTGATTTCAGAACATAAATTCAATGCATGTGTAACGAATTATTTTTATTTTTTTCTTCATAAAGTGTCAGGTTAAAAAACCTTTATAAGATCCCCTTGCAAATGTGCATAGTAGACCTTGAGTCAAGATTCTAGGACCTAAAATGGGCAAAGCAAGTAAGGTCAGTAGTAAGCTGTTGTTTTAACAAGATTTATTTCTGTCTAGGTGTGCTACAATTCAAACAAACACACTCACTATTCCAGTGACTAAAATAATTTTTAACTGCTCCTTTTATTAAAGCACAGACAATTTAACCTTTCATAATACCATCCTGAGGGCTCTAAAATTATTCACACCTTTCTATTTGTAGCATTTCTCTGTTCAAATTTCATACAATGCCAAAAAGAACACAAATAGAGAAATTTATTTGACAAAGTATTTTTAAATAAAAGAAAATGTTTGATATCACACTGTAAAAGAACAAAGCAGTAAATAACTATGATTATGGTCTCTTAGGCAAAAGACCATAGTATACCTTAAAATTATTAGCACCTGGCACAATGTCTTAGTAAGAGATTCTCAGCAAGTGTCTGTTGATTGATAACACATTTATTTCCCAGTTATTTTTTAAAGTGTGGTCAAGAAAAACAAGAAATACTATTTTTTATCTCAGTAATATTTGAGGCAAAATATTAATGTTTTCAAAAGAGGTCACAAAGAAACATACCTGTCCTTTTCATCTTCTCTTGAAAATATTTAAAAAGGAATAGGGTAGGGGGGAGTGGTAACAAGTGCTATGTGCTCCAAATGTCAATATGGCACAGGTGACGATGAAACAGTAACAGAAGTTAAAAACTAACTTGTATTTTCTTTTTTTCTCATAATTTCAGTTTTAGCACATTACACAGTAATTTGTCAGAACTTCTTTTTAAAAATGTGATGCAAAAAGAAAAAAAATTACTAAAAAGCAACTTAATAATTTTTTACCCAAAAAACATAGTATAAAAGTCGAAACACTGTACTGAACAAGAACATCATAGAATCTTTAAAATAAGGATACTAACGTTCCATTATAAAAAGTAGCAGTATCTGGGAAGAAGATACTGAAGAATATCTTACTTAACAGACAGCCCATTGTTCTCTTCTAGACTGGTCTAGAGACTGGCATGGCATCAGTACACGCGTCAGAAGACCTGGCCATCTTCCTGGATCTTCATGAGACCTAAGGCCAATCACTTAACATTTCTAGTCCTCAGTTTTCTCAGTGACAAAAGGAGAAGGTGGCACAGTTGTTCCCAAATCCTGTTTAGCTCTAAAAATTCTATCATCCTCAAATAAAGAGCCAATAGTACAAACAGGGTTTTAAAGCATCCATATCTTCCATTTGCTTAATTAAGGTACAATTATTTCCTTAATGTTACACTACACACTTTACACATTTCAAATGTCCAGAGAGAGATTACTTCTCTTATTTTATCTTTACAACCACTCTGTGAGGTAGGTTGAGGCTGTAATTTTGATGTGCATTAGGAAAATGCCAAAAGGGAGGCTGAGTCAGGTGATGTAATTTGATTAAAGCCACTTAGCCAAGAAAAATCTGGAAATCAGATCTTCTGACTCCAGCTCAATGCTCATGCAAGAGATTTCCAGAAAAAAGTCACTTTTAAATCCACAAGAACTACACGGAAGGGGGGGGGGAAATGGTGTTATTTTAAAATGAATGTACTGTTTCTTTAAATCCAACGTCGTATGTCTTAAATTCCCTAAAACGGTACAATTTTAGGCCTTTATGTCTCAAAATTATTTTCAAGATTTCTGGAACAAGAAAATCCCAGTGGCTTAACACATTATCAAAATATTACCATCTATGAAGATTTCCTAAATCAATGTATCTTTCTTGGGGAAAAAGGGAGTCTATAGTGAAATAAGATTTGGAATATTTATAGATTAACAATGCACATAAGGTCTTTAATGTAGCATTTCACAAATTTGTTGATCAAAACTTTTTATGAAATACCAACAGTCATTCTAAAGTGCTTTTGTTCCAATGAACAAAATCATCTTCGAAAATACTTCTGTACATTTTTTAAAGATGATCATTTCCTAAATAAAAAAAATATATAGTTTTTTCTTTATTTCTCTAACAAAATTTCATCTTTTCTGAAAAGGTAAATTATCTCACAATTTGTACATTTAACATGAGAGCGTTCCTTTTTTTATTTCCTGAAAAGTTGTTGACCCAGTATTGTACTTTGCAATCAACAGCAACTTGGAACAGAGAACTACAGCTAAAAAAATCTTCTCATAATCTTAAGGTGCACTCTCATGACACAAATGACATGACATCATATTAAAAGGTCTCCTTCGGTAGTGGTGCTAAATCACAGAACTGACACTGAAAAATCTGAGGAGACCTCAATTCAGATGAAGTGTACATGTTAAATACCTACTAGCAAAGACAGGTAATCGGGGAAAAATGTACAACAGAGAAATAACATTTGAACCCATCTTAAACTATTACAGGAATCTCTATCTAAAATTGGGAGCAAACATTTACAGGTAAAGGGGAAGTCAAATTACTTAATCACTGAGCCCATTAACCTACTTGTAACATGGAAGTAACTATTAATACAAGTTTGGTTTTTGCCCTATTTATAAAATGATGAGGCAAAGGCTAATTAGCTAATCTGAATTTATCTTGTGCTCATGATTTTATAACAGTAGATGAATCTATTTATTCCCAAAGGGATTAGACATTTCTATCCCTTCCTCTAGACAATGATGAGTTCCCTAACACAAACTAACCAAAGTTTCTTTTTACTTCTAACTAATAATGTTTGGCAAGTCCAAAAATACTTTTAAATGCTTTGAAAATGTAAGGCAGCTTAGAAATGAGCTGTTTTTAGTAATGGTATTTTAGAAGTGGTATAACTTACCACTTCAAGCAAAGAGGTATGACTTTTCACTGGTAATAGTGGTAACTTGGGAAGCTGAAAAGAGTTATTTTGAGAACACAAGAGATTGTGGGTTCTAGTCTCAAACCTCACCCTTCACCTCATATATACGAAATGTTATGCTTATGTAATTCACAAATCAAATTTCTGTTTAAAACTGGAACAATTAACAACAGAGTAAGTTATATATTTACTTTTAAGGGTACACACACACACACACACACACACAAAATTTAGGAATATAAATACTCAGTGTTGGCCAAAAGATTTTAGATTTCAGTTACTTCCTAATCCTTAAAATGTTTATACAAATTTCTCCCCACCTCCCTACCACCCCCTCTCTATTGTATCTATTTTATAATTGAGAAGGTGACCTATTAACCAGGCAATACACAAAGAGTAAATTTCAAAAGCAACTTCCTTGTCCACGAATAAATAAATAAGTCATATTTTAAAATAAAGTACAGAATACCACAAAGAGTCATAAACGCATCAAAGTATAGTATGCTTCACCAATTCAAATTATCCTATTTCTGTCAATGGAGTAAATTATATAAAGTGACCTCTCTGCAACTGAGTTTAGACTCCAAGTGCTAGATTAAAAAATAAAGTCTAAACTACTTACAAATCACTTACAAAAACACATAACAAACAGCATATTTTGGAAGGTCACAGTAAAAAAATCGAACTACTATCTCCAATGCCTAAATTCCATGACATAATAAGCTGTATGACAGATATAACAAGAAATGTACACTCTGCAGACTGTTAAACTAGAACAAAATCCCCGAAATACTGCAAAATGAGGGTTTTTAAATGTTTTTTAAATATGAAACCAAGCAGCATTCATTTCCAAAATGTAAAATAGAATTTAAAGAAAAAAGATTGATATTTAAGCATTCCAAAATTGTTTTTCATCAACTGCTATGCTTCTTTTAGAATATTAAAACTGTATTATTGTATATGTAAACAAGACAAGACTGTTGTCCTTCTCAGTCATACAATGAATGACATGCTTTTAACTTTGAAAACTGAACTATGTCTCCTAAGGCCTACAGTAGAAAGGCAAGTGTGCTCTGTAATCAATGCTTTCTAGCAGACATTTCATTCAACTTATTTTATCTAGCAGGAAGACAGAATGATAAATGCTGATGTGGATTGACACCACTCACTCCTACATATCTGAGTCTTTTCATTTATTTGAGTGTCCTAAATCTCCAACATGTTCAATAAAATACTGGAAGGTAAAGAAGTTTTGGCGAGCCAAGGAAGGCAGTGGACTGTGCCTCACAATCACTTTTTGACTATGTCTTACAGAAATCAGGTAAGATACTTGACACTGATTATAAAGGGTTGATCATCTAGCCTGTTGATGATATTGATGATGCAAAAGTCATTCTATGTTTGATTTCCTCCTCTTTTCTTTCAGCTGTCTTTTTGGGCATTCAACACCTCTAAGAAAAAGAAAAGAATTGAGAAAATGAGGTAAAATTCCAACCTATGAAATTTCATTTCCAGCAAAAACACTTAAAGAACAAAACAAACGGAATAATCTTTTAGAGACCTACAAGAAAATACACTAAAGTGGTTGTGTAAGGATGATGCCATTATGGGTAGATTCTTTCATGTCCACACCTTCTAAATTATAACCATAATATTAATACTTATATTTAATACCAAAACAATGAAAGCATTATTGGGAAAGTAAGTTAAATCTAAATCATTAGATTTTAACTACCCTGACCTTATACTACACAAAACAGAGGGGAAGTTGCCTATAAAACTTGACACTGTAAACAAATACAAAAATATCTCATGCTTATTCTTTTCTTCATTGTCTGTGTTAACAAAGAGAAAAGGAATAAAGGAAAAGAAAGCCATGAGGACACACTCACAAACCAAAACCACAAGAAAAATAATCTAAAACCAGACTACAGGAGGCAGGAGGCAGGTACCATTCTCTACCTAAGAAGTGATTTTGCAACAATAATAGCAAACCCACATTCCTGCCACAAGCCTCATCCACAGCCTAATGCTTTCAAACAGGCCACACAGCTGGCAGCCCTGAAAGCTTTCCAGAGAGGAACCAAGATAGAGAAATCAGGAGGGCTCAGGACTGAATTGAGCCCTAATGTGATTCTGATGAAATACTGCCCTGCTGGGGTATATTATTATATTTCTATATTTTCTAATTTTCTATAGAAGTTCCAGTCATCTATTTAACTCAGGCAGAAACTGAGTTAAATAGATGACTGGAACTTCTATAGAAAATTCCTAAAGGAACATTGCTTTGAATGTGAGCCTCTTCAGTTAATGATGAAATAGCTGAAGTATTGCAGTACATGCTTTCTAGGGAGAGTCATCCACACGATGCATAAGGTAAAGAGAATGCAGCACCACCTTCAGAAACAATATAGAGGGTATGCCTAGATGAAAATCTGCTCTCGGTAAACTATGTTTGTGTGAACATTAAGAGTCTAGTTTCCTCTCGAGTCAAAGCACCATATGGCTGAAAGCAACGTCTTGATTTGGAGACTGAACTTGGTTTATGAGGGCTCAAGCTTGTTTAATGAGCTGTTTTAAAGACACCATGTTTTTACCAAGCCCTGGGACTGTCCTCTATGATACTACCTTAACTAACTCCAAGAAACCAGACACCTTCCTACACAAACGCCAAACACTTCATCTCAATCCTCACAGAACTCTCTAAAACAGCACTCTGGTTTTGTTTCCAGATCATTCAAGAAATTACTCATCCAGATCCAGCAATCCGACTTCTGGGTATTGTTAAACAAAAATTATGGGGGGAGGCATTGTTTTGGACTGAGCTCCTAGACTAGGTCCCAACAGACCAGACCAAACAGACAGTGTTTTCTGACAAAGGGAGATTATAGTCTTCCTGAGCTAGTATAGTAAGGAAATTCCCTCTGCTTTAACCCTTTCCAGAAAGTAACCTGAAGTAACCTGATGTTAAATAAAATAAAAGCCAATCAAATTTGTAAGTAAATTTCCTGTAATTTTGTCTTTTGAGAGCTCTGATGCCCAGCAGGACCTGAGAAGCACTGCTGATGACTCCAGAGGGTGGGGAATGTGGGAGAGGTGCTGCCTTCCTTTTTTCAAGTCCCCTGCCTTCCTCACACCACTCCGAAGGTTGTTAAGTTCCTCACTGTTCAGACGCTGATCTCTGCGTGGAGCCCCTGGATAGTTTTGGCTTTTGAACTCAGGGTTAGTTTGTGCTGTGAGACAGCATATGAACTCTTGGAGTTTGCGGTGGCTGCCAAGAGCCGCAGTTTTAAAGGCAACTGACAGCAGTTGCAATGAGTGGCTACTAAGGCAGAGGGTGTGATCTCCAGTTTTCAGAATTCACAGAAATTTGGATTCTACCCTCTTTTCTTTTTCATGTGTGCTTAGGTAGGGGGGAAATCACTGGCTAGTTAGTCAAGGGGATCCCAGTGTCAAAGTCACAACTTGACTGGTGAGCCAGGTTCAAGCACTTTAAGAGCTGTTAGATTAACCGGACGTGAAAAAATAAGCCTGTCATGAGAGGACAGGCTGGACACAAAACACGGCAGTGCCACCACCTTCAGGAAGTATGTGCACAAGAAGGTACATGGAAAGCATTGCACAACCCGACACTGTGGCATTTCCCTCTTAGGCTTTTACCTCATATTTGAGAGACCCAATATTCAACATAAAAAATGAGATTTTTAATTGCTAGAGAGCTGAGTACTCCACTTTCTGGATAAGCCTGTCTTTTAACATGAGTGAGTGTTAGGTCCCAGAAGCTGCAAAATACTGACAAAAATGGCAAAATCACAACAAAGATAATTTAGAATTACAATGGCCATTACATGGAGCACTTTAGATGAACAACACTGCACTTTAAGAAGTCCATTTAAAAATAAGGAGTCCGAACTTAGGGCCACCCAGGGGCATCTATTGGTGTGCAGAAGCTTCTAAAAAGACTTCAGGCCAGCACAGTTGCTCATGCCTGTAATCTAAACACTTCACAGGCCAAAGTGGGAGGATTGCTTGAGGTCAGGAATCCGAGGCTGCAGTGAGCTATGATCAGGCCACTATATTCCAGCCTGGGTGACAGAGTGAGACCTTGTCTCTAAAAAAAATTTAATTAAAAAAAAATGTTTATTGCTAATTTTAACTCTTTACAAAAGGCAAATGAAACACTTAAAACTAGTTGACAAAAAAAATTCAAGTTGCCAGCAATTTCACTTAGTTACTTACCCCACCACAGAAACAAAGGAACAGAAAGTGTTATAAAAGTTAGGCCCTCAGGTCAAGCCGGTTTGCTCCTTTTTGCAGAGCTTTCCACACTGAGTGCAATCATGATGCTTCATAGCCCTAATGTGCTCCACCCTGAACTCAATAATCCAGTTAAGAAAAAAGAAGCTAAACTGAAAAGCCACCTAACAAAATTTGTTTCCAAAATACGCCTTTCTGGCATTCAGGTGGTTATTTTGAACAGGCTTCTCAATGTTCTCTCGGGCTCATCTGTGTACTTCCTTGAAAAATCCTGCAGTGAATTCCCTATGGCTTTTTGTTGCCTCAGCATACCTTTTGAAATCTCCTTTGTGGCTCCCTAACTGACACACCTGAACCTAATTCTCCTGCTCAGTGCTCTTAAAAAGTGGCCGGCCGGGCATAGTGGCTCATGCCCATAATCCCAGCACTTTGGGAGGTGAGGAGGGCAGATCACTCAAGCCCAGGAGTTTGAGGTGAGCCTGGCAACTTGGCAAAATCCCATCTCTACAAAAAAATACAAAAAAAAATTAGCTGGGCATAGTGGTGCCTGCTTGTAGTCCCAGCTACTCGGGAGCCTGAGGTGGGAGGATCACTTGAGCCCAGGGGGTCAAGGCTGCAGTAAGCCATAATCACCACTGCCCTCCAGCCTGGGTGACAGAGTGAGACCCTGTGTCACAGAGTGAGACCCTGTGTCAAAAGGAAAAAAAAAGTGGCTATCTCAATAGGCCCATCAGGACAGGGCTGTATAGCCACTCTCCAGGCAGAAATCTCAAGACCAAGTCAGAGGAAAATACACTGAATCCAGTTTCAGCAGAAATAGATGTTTTGTTCACCCAGATGAGCTCTGGAGATATTCAGACCTAAATTTTAGTCCACAGTCCATTGATTATCACACTGGTTAAATGAATGACTACTATTTTGCAGTGACCTGTGATCCTATTTTGATCAAGTGTTTTAAACCTTTGATAATTCTGATAAGCATCCCCAAATCAAATCCTAAATTAACTTTCTGAGCTCCAAATTAACTTTGAGATTTTCTGCTAGGCCCCTGGAAAGCCTCAATGGGTTTAGTTTTGTGTTTTGAGAGCTATCATGTAACAAGGTAAGTATAGTTAACAATAGTGTATTATATACTTCAAAATTCTTAAATTTCAAATGTTCTCACCACAAAAACAAAGTTTTCGAAATGATGGATATGTTAATTAGCTTATTTATTCTACATTATAGTCATAAAATATAACATCACTTTGTTGGGTTTTTTTTTTTGTAGAGACAGGGTTTTGCTATGTTACCCAGGCTGGTCTTGAACTCCTGAGCTCCAGTATTCTACCCGCCTTGGCCTCCCAAAGTGCTGGGATTACAGGCATAAGCCACCATGGCCAGACAATATTCATAAAACGTAACATCACTTTGTAATCTATAAATATTATAATTATAAATTGCTAATTTACAAAATAAAATCTCCTTTACAAAGGAGATTTCAGGAGGTACCTGGTAGGCTGTGCACATCCACTTTCTTCCACACAGAGGGAGTAGACAGTTTACTAAGATACTCTTCACCAAACAAGAAGCAAAACAGCACTCTTTCCTATGAGGTTTTAAATTTCTATTTTGTCAGAAATGCTTTTTTTCTTCATTAAGAATAGATTTTATTTATAAACTTGATTTTTAGGTAATGCTTTCCTAAGTTACATAATACAGCTTTTTTTTGTGGGAGGGGGGTGTTAATCGACCAAGTGAATAAAACAATCTAGGGTGGGCAACGTGGCTCATGCCCATAATCCCAGCACTTTGGGAGGCCAAGGCAGGTGGATCATCTGAGGTCAGGAGTTCGAGACCAGCCTGGCTAACATGGTAAAACCTCAACTCCACTAAAAATACAAAAAATAGCCAGGCGTGGTAGTCGGCACCTGTAATTCCAGCTACTCAGGAGGCTGAGGCAGGAGAATTGCTTGAATCCAGGAGGTGGAGGTTACAGTGAGCCAAAATTGCACCACTGCCCTTCAGCCTGGATGACAGCAAAGCAAGACTTTGTCTCAAAAAAAACAAACAAAAAACACCTATCTACAAACTGCTAGTAAGTTATTTATTTCATCACATCACCTAAATATGGCACTAAGAAAATCATGTCTGCCATTAAATCTAGGTACACTAATAACTTACAGCTCAGTATTTGTGGCATGGTTCTTACTGAAATCTGCTACTTTCAAGAGTCATTATGCCTCTAGAGCTCTTTCAAGACTATTCATATATGTTAATCCCTATTATAAAGATTTACTGATATTTAAGATAAACAGTTGTGATTGCTGTAACACATGTAATCGTGACGGAAAACTGCAGATTTCTATATAAGCAAAAACCAATTATTGTATGATTAAAAGCAATACCATAAGGGCAATATGAGTATTTACTAGTATTATACAAAATAGCACCAAATATTTCACTTCAGTACTGTTCTTCCTTCAGTACCTACATCCTTGAGAGGTATTAGGAGGTAAAATTCATATAAGTTTTAGAACTTAACAAATCATATTTCAAATATTTACTTCTGCCTTTACCGTATGTGTGATCCTTGGCAAGTTAACCTCCCTCGGCCTTAGTTTCTTCATTTGTAAAATAATAATACAAACCTTGTTAAGTTTTTAAGAGACCAATACAATATATGTAAAGTACTTAGGAAAGGGTCTGGCCCATAGTTAAGTGCTTCATAATGACACTGATTACTATAATCATTGTTGAAGTTACAGAGATCAACCAATTCCTAATAAAATAGCCAAAAGAGTGAAATGCTCAGGACCTTCAGAAATATTTCAAAGAATTTGTTATTAAGATATTTTTAGACTTGTATTTCTGGTTTCTACAAAGTCCAGATGGTATCTTCTGTCCTACATAAGTTAGGCTGTGTCATAAGACTCTTCTACCAAGTACTTTCTTGACATCTGTGAGAGGCAAGCAGGTATTCCCCCAGTACTTGAAACACTAGTTCTGCCAATTACTGCGTCAGTTTTAACAAATACATAAACTACTCAGGCTGTGCTAAACAATTAGGGAGGCTGTATTAAATTTTTCAACAACTAGTCAGTGAGTATGTACTGAGTCCACTGAGTATGCAGCTGTGTACTAAAAAGCTGGCACATACATCAATAATCAAACACAATCCCTGCCTGAAAGAGTTTACCATCTAGAGGAAACAAACTAAAAGAAATGTAAAATAAAATGTAGTATGTTTTATATAATGGTTAGCTAAAGATGATTTTGCTATGTTTTAAAAATGAGAAAATATAATAGATAACTAGTAGATGAGAGGCAGTTATAAATATAAATTACAATTTGGATGTTGAATGTAGCAACAGCAAGAAAGCACAACACAGGATGAAACGTAAGTAATTTTCACAGTGAAAAGCAAATTTATCTGAGGTAGGAAAAAATCAGCAAACTTCAAAAACGTTATTGATATTAAGGATGCCAACAGCCTAATCTGGAAATTTAACAAAATTTTTAAAAAATGATTATTTGATACATTAAGTCCTCTGCTAATTATTCAAGGGGGAGAGATTATTGCCTGGGTATACTTATTACCATAAACAATGTATAAATCAGACTACTGATTATATGATTATAACATTGCCTCACTCAGTAAATATTATCTACCAAACTATCTTTAATAAACTTTCTGACACCTAGTATGAGCCTATGTGCTAATTTTCTGGTTTTCTAGAAAAAAATACAGTTTTTAAAATGAACTCCCCAAAAGATCCAAAATTTAAAGAATGATATGCATATATACACACAACTATCCAGTATTACATGGTAGGTTAACATGGAGGGATTTCCAGGACAACCCTGATTCAGTGGGGATGAACATGCTTCCTGAGCAGTCTGGGGTCCCACTTCCCAGGCCCAGCCCTTCCCCCCACCCATTACTGGTCCCACATACCACCCTAACTGGCTCTGCTACTAGTTTTTCTCTCCCTCTGAAAATGAGTCTTAATAAAAGACTTCATTTTTCAAGACTGACATGTATATGCCTAGGATGCATATGCTAGGATAAAATGTACTAAGTAAGCTGATTATTCTACTCCAAATGTCCCTATTTTCTCTATCTTATCAATATATACTATGTAATCCCGAAAGTTTTGTGACCAAAATGTAGTGCAAATTTCATTCATTCATTCTCTAGTTCCTTATGAACTCACCAAGTACTAGGTGCCAGAGGATATAAAAAAGTTGTATTAATATATTTTTTAATTTAATTTTTTTTTTTTTTGAGACAGAGTCTCACTCTGTTACTCAGGCTGGAGTGCAGTGGTGTGATCAAAGCTCACTGCAATCTCAAACTCATGGACTTAAGTGATCCTCCTGCCTCAGCCTCCCAGGTTTCTGGGACTATAGGCACATCACTGCACCCAGCAAATTTTTAAATTTTTTTCTGTAAAGACAGGGTCTCAGTATGTTGTCAGGGTTGGTCTCAAACTCCTGCCTCAAGCAAGCCTCTCAACTTGGCCTCCCAAAAGGCTAGGATCATAGCCATGAGCCATGGTTTCCAACCCCCGCAAAAAAAGGTACTCATATAGGATAAATGCTACAGATCAACAACCTTTAAAAGAAAATTAATAACCCTTTCTCGCTCCAAGAAAATTGTGCTATGCTTGGAAGTTGTTCCAACAGAAAAAATATTAGGTATTATGTTTCCAAACATGGCCTCATATCTGAAGCAGCTTTCAAACGTAGTCGTTCTACCTTTCTCCCTTTAATGAAGTTGTCATTCACTCTGATCTTAAATTTTCCTTTTTAATATTATAAAATAAATGATTGTTTACTTTGGAAATTTTGGAAAATAGAAAAAAGTATAAAAGAGAGGAAGAAATATTCACCACAGTCACTACCCCCATGAAGTAACTTCTCTTAGATTTTAGCTAATATTTTTTACTTTATTTCAGATGTTTTTACTATCCATATCTTTTTTTTTTTTTTTTTTCCAATACAGAGTCATGCTCAGTCGCCCAGGCTGGAGTGCAGTGGTGCCCTCTCAGTTCACTGCAACCTCCACCTCCTGGGTTCAAGCAATTTTCCTGCCTCAGCCTCCCAAGTAGCTGGGATTACAGGCACACGCCACCCCGCCCCGCTGATTTTTGTATTCTTAGTAGAGATGGGGTTTCACCATGTTGGCCAGGCTGGTCTCAAACTCCTGACCTGGTGATCTGCCTGCCTTGGCCTCCAAAAGTGCTGGGATTACAGGCGTGAGCCACCCTGCCTGGCCCTATTATTCATATCTTTAAACATAATTTACTACTTAGCTATTTGCCCTTACCATTACTGTTATTGCTATCTTGAGAATATGGCATCATTTACCTAACCATTTCTTCCCTGTTAAACAGTGCTGTTTCTATTGTTTCATTGTTTACAGAAACTATATGACAAAGATCTTTGTACATAAATGTTCACCTGGTTATATAATTATTTCCTAGGTATTACTTGGTCAAAACATATGCTCAACTGCAAAGCTTCTGCCATATAAAGCCAAAGTGACTTTTTGAAAAGTAGCACCAATTTATACCAAAGACTAGTTCCTGAAAAGGCTCTTTCAATCACAATCTAATTAATAAAGGGCAGTCTCTCACTCATTCACTGATTCTACTTATTTAAAAAGTAGAAAAATAACATTTTTTTTTTGAAATGGGATATCACTCTGTTGTCCAGGCTGGAGGACAGTGGTGTAATCTCAGCACCTTGTAGCCTCAACCTCCTCCGGCTCAGGTTGTCCTCCTAAGTAGCTGGGACTACAGGTGCGCATCACCATGCCCAGCTAAGTTTTGTAGAGATGGGATTTAGCCATGTCATCCAGGCTGGTCTCGAACTCCTGGCGTCAAGCAATCCGCCCACTTAGGCCTCCCAAAGTGCAGGGATTACAGGCATGAGCTACCGTGCCTGGCTGAAAATAAGACCTTAACTGCAGTTTTTACTTATACTTTTCATTTAGGAATCTCATCTATTCTTTTAGAGGTTAAAATGAGATCTAGCTCCTTGCCCTGAGAATCTTTGACATGGGTGGCCCATTTACTTCGTCTGGCATTCTGATCTTTCTGGCCAAAGCTTCATCATCCATAACCTTATCACCTCATAAATGAAGGCTATTACCACCAACATTCTAAGTAGCTGACTGCTCTCTCTGGGACACACCTACCATTCTAATAACAGAGGCAGCTCAAATGAGGCCACTAGGAAACTAGCCTGCACTACTCCTAACCTCCTCACAAATGACAAGCCAAGCCAAAAACACTGAGTTACAGTTTAGTAGTCTTCCACAGAAAACTCCTATAGTTCTTAATAATATGAACATTTGAGTCAATTCTTCCTAGTACCTATGATATGGTTCAATAAATAGTATTTTCAAAGTACTCTAGTACATATAATACAAACCATGAGTCTGTGTACATCTATGTATGAAGTATACATCTTCTTACCCTTAATAATTAAATAGCTATCAGCTATCATATACATAAAAGTCTGTGTATATATGTATATAAAGTACATATGGTCTTACCTTTATTAAGTCTCCCACATACATGTGAAAGAATACAGGCATTTCACTGTTAGTTCAAAATAGTGACAGCAATGAAATTAATACAAATGAAGCTATGGAAAACTAACCTTTCTGCATTTCTCTCTTTCTCTCTCTCTCTCTCTCTCTCTCTCTCTCTCTCTCTCTCTCACACACACACACACACACACACACACACACACACAGAGAGAGAGAGAGTTGTGATTCCTAAAATTATACAGAAAACTTAAAGTAATTTGGAGGACATGTCTTTTATGAAATATAAAACAAGGGAGGTTCACATGAGGAAAACTGATAGGAAATTTTTTATTTCTTACATGATTTATATATGACAAGTCATGAAGATCATTGGTCACTGCCTCCAGTAATCCAGTGTTGAAGATTTTAAGATCAAAAGCTAGAAAAGTGTGCTTGATCATTACATAGATTCACTCCTAGAGATACTGGTAATTCAATATTCATGATCGTCCAGATGCATAAAGAACAGGAAAGGTCATGAGATATATTCAGCTTTCACTAGTTTTAGACTTTGAAGTATTGCCAATAGTCTCTAAATACTAATCTACAAAATGCATAAACAGTCTTTTAAAAAATTAAAAGTCTTACCTTACTGTGGTTCTAATACGTAACTTATCTCCTGGGTTCTCTAGAAATCACACTAAGGACATTCAGTAACTTCACTCATTCCTGTCCCAGTAGTCCTTTACCAGCCACTAATCCACTTCATTACCTTTGCTTAAGCTTTCCTTGCCTAACTTCAAAGTTTTTCATTCATATTCAAGATTAAGTATATTCTTGATGTTTGCTCAAGGAGATTAATACATTTGGCTTCTGTTAACACTTTCCTTACAACACAGGCACACATGAAGAGTCTTGAACAATCTTCAAATGAGCAACAATCTTGCCTTGTATTCATATGCATTTTTGAATAATGGCATTAAGGAATATATCTAAAACAAATTAAAGTGTGCCTGGTAACAACATACTCAACAGAAAGCAAGAATGCATTATGTATCCTCTCCACATAAATGTATACCTACATTTATAGATTTGTGAGAAGGCCTGAAATTTTTACAAAATTCATAATCCATTCAAATATTGTCCAAAGGATACCTCATTTTAGTGAGTACCAAAACTGCTTTAATTGCTTTAACTGATTCTATTTCAAAGATACTTATTTAAGCAACTCTTCAATCCATCCTCTAAAAGTAAAAAATGGTAGCATAAATCACAATACTGACAGACAACATCAATGTAGTTAAAAGTCAACCAGTTAAAGAAAGTAGCAGTGCAATTTCACTAGATGACTGTCATCACCTCTAACCAGAACACTCCAACTAAAACAAAATCAGGGTAAAAACCAACATGGACTTTCAAAGTGGTTTTTAATCTTACTAGAGAAAGCAATCACACAGTAGATATTATAAGTAAACACTGATGTATTAAGAGTTTTAAACTTAATGTAGATAGACAGATGGAGAGACAGACAGACAGACGAGTTTTTGAAGCTACATTACCTACCAAGAGCTTCCAACAATCTCCTCTCCTTTGGGAAGCAGTATTTTAATGAAATGAACCAACTACATGCATCCCAGAGGCTCAACCCACATTTCCTGATTTCTATGACAAAGATTGTCATTAACCTTACCACGATCACCAGGAATGCAGTACCAGTGTGGCCACACTTAAATAAACCTTTCATCTACTTTGAGCAAAACAAAAACACTGTAAAACTGGTATGGCAAGTCACACAACTTAGCACTATTATACATTAGTTTCAGATGAGACCGCCTGACTAATCAGTGTACCTGAGACATATAGAAAAGCTGGAAGACCTGTAAAAGGCACTGAACTTGGAAAACCAAGAACTAATCAATTCAAACACCTTTTAGCAGAACAGCTGACTATGAGATTATGTAAACCATCAAATGAATAAAATTCTAAGTCCTCTAGATTATACATACCTGCTATATTTCGACGGTAAAAAAAACCATTATTTTTCAGCTGTAAAGGTCTTTCCTCAGTTCTTCTACAAGACAATTTGTATGTCTCTATATAAATTGAATACATTCTTGTGACATTCTTGGATATGGTTTTTCTTGTCCTCTCCAAATCTCCTTTGTAGACATCATTTATAAACTAGATTCTTTGAATAGACATTTACTATCTTAAATTCCTTGAATAAATTTCCTTAAAATTCTAAACTAAACAAGTGGTTTCTGGAATACTGAACTTATCTTTATTATAGAAAGAACTCTATTAATATCAGTGATTAAGCAAGCAATCAAGGCTCACTTACAAAAACAGGGATTAAGAGGAAAAAAACCTCAAGACCATGTACACACCTATTAATCTCTACACATAGAATATATTTTTCACATTAAATATTTTTTCATGTTAAAAAATAACTTTTCATTTGCATTTCCCTGGTGTCAAACTAGATACCTTCCAGAATAAATTTCCAGAATAAATAAAACTAAAAAGAAAGAGAAAAAAGCAGAACAATAACAAGAAATGAAGATGTGGAGCAACCAGAACTTCTATAACATTGCTCACAGGAATATAAACTGGTACAACCACTTAAAAAACTGGTAGTACCAACATACATACATAAATTATTCTCAAGATCCAGCAATTTTTTTTTCTTAGAGACAAGGTCTCACACCCGTCACCCAGGTTGGAGTGTAGTGGCATGATCATAGCTCAATACAGCCTGAAATCCTGGCTCAAATAATCCTCCTGCCTCACCCACCTAACAAGCTAGGACCACAGATACATACCATCATCCCTGGCTACTGTTTTTTGGTTTCCTTTTTTGAGATAGGGTCTCAGTTGACCAGGAATGCAGTGGTGCTATCACAGCTCATCGTAGCCCCCAATGGGTTCAAGCAATCCTCCCACCTCAGCCTCCTGAGTAGTTGGGACTACAGGCGTGAGCCACCACGCCTGGCTTATTTTTTGCCTTTTTGTAGAGATGGGGTTTCACCATGTTGATGGTCTCCAACTCCTGGACTCAAGTGATCCACCCACTTGAGCTTCCCCAAGTGCTGGGATTACAGGCACGAGCCACCATGTCTGGCCCTTTTTAATTTTTAATTTTTTTGTAGAGACTTAGTCTCCCTGTATTGCCCAGGCTGGTCTTAAACTCCCAACCTCAAGTCATCCTCCCAAGTGGGCCTCCCAAAATGCTAGCATTACAGATGTGAGTCCACATGCCCAGCCAAGACTCAGCAATTTTGATCTTGGGTATACCCAAGAGAAGTGAGAGCTCATGTCCACAAAAAACACTTACGGGAATGTTCACAGCAGCCTTATTCATTACAACAAAATAGAAAGTGACCCAAATGTTGATTTATTCATCAACAAGATAAATAAATTTTAATATATTCATATAATGGAATACTACAAAGCATTTGTAAACAAAGGGGCTAACGCTATATACTACAACACACAGAAATCTCATGGATGCAATGTACAGCAAAAAAGCCTGACACAAAATAGTACATCCTATATGATTCAACTTTTATGAAGTTCAAGAACAGGTAAAACTAATCTATGAGGAACAGAGATCTATCTTATAGGGACCAAGGTCACAATAGTGGTTATCCTTGGGGAAACACTAATGGAAAAAAGCACAGGAGAGGGAACTAGGAGTGCTGGAAATATCCTATGTTTTCATCTGGATAGTATTTACAAAGGTATATATGTATTTATACATATAGAAAAACTCAGATCTGAGTCATATTCATCTTAACTTATCTAAGCCTAATTTTTCCAATACAGATGGGAATAATGCCTTTGACACAGGATGTTAAGATTATAAAATACTCAATAAATGATGAGGATGATGATGATGATGAGGATGATGATGATCTGGTTTCTTATTTGCTTCAAATAAGGAACACAGTGGAATAATGTAGGGGCTGGGTGCGCTGGCTCCTGCCCGTAATCCCAACACACTTTGGAAGGCCAACACAGAGGGATCGTTTGAGGCCAGCAATTCAAGACCAGCACAGGCAACATTGAGAGACACCTGCCTCTTCAAAAAATAAAAAGATTAGCCAGGCACGGTGGCATATGCCTGTAGTCCCAGTTACTCAGGAGGCTGAGGTGGCAAGATTGCTGGAGCCCAGGAGGTCAAGGATACAGTGAGCTCCAATCACGCCACTGCACTCCTGCCTGGGTGATAGACACCCCGTCTTAAAAAAAAAAAAAAAGATGAATATCAATAGTAAAAACAATAATTGGCAGTTATAAGAAAATAAAAATCAGATACCAGAAATTAAAATTTGGAAAAGTCTTATGTCATAGTACAAAAGTAAAATGCTGAACACAAGTTAACAAAAATGCATGTGCACAATACTTACTGAGTCATGAGAAAAAGACAGGTTATGTTTATGCAATCTTAAAAGGTATGATTGCGTACAATACACTTAGAAAAAATTTCCAGTTGAAGTGGTTAAATAAAATAAAAGCAATTCTAACACCAAGAGCTGGTTATCTTCAGTTATCTGGAAATGGCAGCTATGCAAAGCAAACAGATAAGGAATTAATATATAATATTTCTCTCCTAAACAAAAACTTTCAATTAGTTAATCTGTTTTAAAGCCTCCCATAATTCCATTTACTTAAGACCAGTCAGTATAGAAAATAGTTCTAATATGGAGGAGAAATTTATTTACATCAATTCTCATATGGTACAGCTTTTAATAATAAAAAGCAAATTCTACATTTACATATAACTATAACATATGTATTCTATTTTTAACATATTATTTACTAGGCTTTCTTTTACAATAATGGTCAGAAGTAAAACTGTCGTCTGTTAATCATTTCTGGCACACAGAAATAACAGCATAAAGCTTTCTAAAACAAAACAAAAAATAGAATCTAACTTTTACAGACAAATGTAATGCCAGAATATTGAAGTAAAAAGTTTAAAATAACATAGAGTATAGCACATAATCACAAAAGTAATCATTTTAGTCTTTAAATTTTTAATACAGTTTTTATGCGTCCTTGAATTTACTCTAATTCAAAATTTTAGCTTGCTGAAATATTAAATGCTACTAAAATTTTTAAGCTAATTTTTAAAATTACTAAAACTGTAAAATTACAGGGTTTTTTTCCCCTTTTTACAGATCTCTTCAGTCGCCTAAGAATTCAGAGCTACAAGTAACAGATATTCCTTCCTTTAGTTAAAATGTCTAAAATTAATGCTATGTATTAGTTTATGTGAAACTTTTAAAAATCTAACATTTTGATGTTATTTTAGATCAACATTTTTTTTTCTGGCATTAAACTGCATACGACCAGAGAAATCAAAGTAAAAGTCAGACTTTAGCCAACTTCATTTTAAGCTAAGCTTTAATTTTCATATAAGCTTTATCTTTAAATGCTTACATTTAAATTTTCTAAAGCAAAAATCTCATATTCAGTGAAGCAGCAATCAAACATATTGTGAACAAAATAAAATCATTAAGATGTTACAGTCCCAGCAAAGGCAGTATGAATAAATGCAGTTTTTCACATACATAGACAAACTACACTTTTAAACAATAAAACATGACTTACATCATGACATGAATAGAGATGCTGAAAATGTTAGAATGCAAAGTACCCTCAAGGTCAACAGGATTTTCTTTTATATTCATGTTACATGGGCTCCTTTATTAAGGTTTCAAAAATAATACTTATGAAAAGCAGTCACTATGCAATGAGAGAAGCCATTTTAAGACTTGTAAATCAACTATTTTACTAAAAACAAAAGTATATAGTAAACAGTAACTTGAATTAGAACTGGTTGGGGAAGAAGCCAACACAATTGCTTGTAGCTAAAACTGGACAAAGTAAATACATTTTTTTTAAATCTCTAGGAATTTTTAAAAAGAGGCAAGTCAACTTTTTCAGTTAAAAAGCAACTACATTTGTGTTTGAGCAGAGAATATCTGTGCCAAGTTTAGCCCACTGTGAATTAAAATGGCTACATTTGTAAGCAGGTTTAAAACTATGCTTAATAATTAAAAGAAAACCACCTACACTTGAATATGTCCTACAATACTACAATATTTTATAATATATTTCTGAGTCTATTTAAAGAATGCTGCTCTGTCTAAAACATTTTCCCAACTTATTCCTAATTCTAAATAGAAAAATGGGTCTTTTTCTGTGAAAGTTGGTCGAAAAGTCTGCCAAAATCCCCTTTGACTATTTTAGTCACAAATTTTGCTACTGCTGTTGTTTTTTAGGTGGGAGTGGGGAGTGGAGCCTTTCACAAAGGTGCTTCATAATGTATATGAATATGTATTCAGATGTATTACAATTTAAATAGATTTTTAATAGCAAATTTTAATGTTTATATCAAATTATTTTTTTCCATTTTAAATAATTCACAAGTGACCAACACTTGCTTTCTTGGCCTGACTACTCTAAGCCTATTTAGTCTTTAAAGATCAAACTCCAGGAGTCCATAGTTCAGAGAAACACATGCTTTACGAAAGCTGGGATGTGGTTGCTTAATACAGAGAAGAATAAAGCACTGAAGTTATCCCACAGTGGAGACAGGAAATAAATTATTTTTATTCACAGAGTACAATGCCTAGAACTTTATAGTCATTAACTCCAGTCATCAGTTCAGGCGAAAGGTAAATATGATTACCTTCATTTTACAAAGAGACTGAGAAAACTGGGATTTAGTTTCTGAGATAACTTTCCTGGGGTCTCCTTGACAGTGGCAAAGCAAGGATTCAAACTTATGATTTTATTTTCCAAGTTCCATTCTCTTTTCATCCTGCCTTCATCCACCCCAATATGTATTTGCAGCATTTATCAAAGAGCTAGCTGGGCCGATCTTTTCCAGCTGCTTGCAGGACATGTTCAAAGACTGAACTTTTTTGGGGGCAGACCTGAATGAATTTAAAAACTCAAATTTAAACTGAACCAAGTCCAGAATACTCCGAAGCATTCACTATTATACCAAGGGGTACCTTGGGGTGCCAGTGCTATCCCATCACCCTACAGCTGCATCAGTCCCAGACTCCCAATAGCAGCCACTGCTACTGAAGTAGGTTTCCTGAACTCTGCCAGAACTGGGCAGTCCTGGGCACTGGCCTAGAGATTAAGCCTCTTGCTTCGTAAGAGCAATCATTGCCTTGCTCCAACACTGCCATGAATAACCTGCTGGGTTAGATTCTCTTTCACACTCTGTTGGACAACATGAATACACATCAGTGCAAAAACTTGACACAGACTTTCAAATTTTAACAAGATTTGCTGTTTAGCAAGGCGTGGAAGTGTGAGAACCACTGGCCTAGGCACACCTGTGGAAACAGCCAAAAAAGCCAGTACACGTTAATGGTGACCATTACTTGCACTTGTCAATTTACCAGTCCTAAAAGCCATCCAAGACCCTCCATCAGCTTGCTCTAGCAAAGATTCCTCAGCCCTATTTCATGACAATGCCCCTTGCCTGAGCAATACGGCATACCTATTTTCTAAGAGTGGGTAACAATGGCCAGTTATATTGTCAAGCAATAAATGCTTTGCAAATAAAATATGCACATTAATTGTAATTACCCTCCTTTCCTACCTTCCACTATTTCCTCTACTTCAGATTAATCCTCTCCTCTTTCAGTATCTGCTGCTACTACTACCCTAGTCCAGGTCTTCATGTTTTCACTCTTCAGTAGCCTTTCAACTAACCATTCTCTAATGTATACAATTCACTCTACAAACTGCTACCTGCCTGATAAAACTCTGCAAACTCTTTCAATAGCACTATATCGTGAACTCAAATTTTAACCCCTCTGCCTAACTTTTAAGACTAAATTTATATCCTCCTTATTTATCCAAGCTAATTTCCTATTTCAGATGGACACCAAAGAATCAAATCAGCCATATCATTAAACAATCCCAAAATGGCCCATATCAACCCTCATGCTTCCTAACACAGCAATTATTGGCTTGACCTCTGCTGGTGTCAACGCACTGTCTTCTCACACTTTAAAACTTTCAGCAGTTCTCCCACTGCTTGCATAGCTAAGTTCCAATTCTTTAACATGACTTCTGAATTTCTCTATAAGCTGGCCCTAAATTACCTTTGCTATCTTATTCTTCCTGCAACCAACATGCATCCTATTCTCTGATGCTACTGAGCTCCGTGCCCTTCCTAGTAGAGACCACCCTGGCCTTCCCTGTGTCTGTGTCATATGCTCACTCTGGATCCGTATCTTTATTAACTCTACCCATTAACATCCTTCCTCTCTGCTCCTACTTCTTTAGGACCTTCCCTGGTCTAGAGAATTCCATCTCTCTAGTCTATGTACAATGTTCTTGATACTGCCTATCAGACTCGACTCTTTGTCTTGCATTTTAGTTATACTGGTCCACGTTTCTTATCTTGCCTATGAGACCACGAAAGTCTTAAGGGAAGGGGATTGTAGTCTTATCCTTACATCAATCCTAACAACTCACAGCACAGAGCCTTCCCCGAAATACCAGTTATAATATGATCCTTGGCAGAAGCCATCAAATACTCTACCTGGTAGATGTGGTGAGAAATGAAATAGAAACAAAATGACCAAACTTCAATTATCAAAAAGTAGAGACAGAAAAAAAAAGTGGAAACTGATAGCAGCTCTTAATAATATTCATTTTGCTCTAGTCAGATTATCTCTCCCTGGCCAGGCACAGTGGCTCGCACTTGCAATCCCAGCACTTTGGGAGGCCAAGGCGGGCAGATCACCTGGGGTCCGGAGTTTGAGACCAGTCTGGCCAACACTGAAACCTTAGTCTCTATGAAAATTAGCAGGACATGGTGGTGCATGCCTATAATCCCAGCTACTGGGGAAGCTGAGGCAGGAGAATCCCTTGAACCTGGGAGATGGAGGTTGCAGTGAGCCAAGATCGTTCCACGGCACTCCAGCCTGAGCGACAGAGCGAGACTTCGTCTCAAAAAAAAAAAAAAAATCTCTCCCTGTGACTATTTTCTCAGTCACAGAATCTAGACATGTTTGATTCATTTCTGCTTCCATGATCTCTGCTCACACTGCCTCCATACTGGCTTTTCCCTTTATTCAACTTCCACAATATGCTTTTTCTGAATTGATACAAACACATTCACAAAGGTACCATAAAAGCAGAATTGAGCTGGGTTTTTTGTCTTTTTGTCTATTAAAACAACACACTACAACAGCTAAACAGATTTTACACCAAATCTGAAGGGCCTGTTTTTTTGTGTGACAAAATACACATAACAAAAATTTACCATCATTCTGTTTAAATGGACAGTTCAGTTACTGTTAAGCACTTTCACACTGTTGTGCAACCAATCTCCAGGACTATTTTCACCTTGTAAAACCAAAATTCTATACCAATTAAAAAACTGCCCTTTGCCCCTGCCCCTTACTCCTGGCAACCACTCTTCTATTTTATCTCTATGAATTTGACTACTCTCAGTACTTCATAAGAGTAGAATCATAAACTACAGTCTGTGTCACTTAATGATAGGGATACCTTCCGAGAAATGCATTGTTACGTGATTTTATCATTTTGCGAACCTGTAGACCATATTTACACAAACCTAGATAGTGGAGCCTGCTATACACTGGGGCTATATGGTATAGCCTATCGCTCCCAGGCCACAAATCTGTGCAGCATGCCATTGTACCGAATGTTGTGGGCAACTGCAAAACAGTGGCAAGCATTTGTGTCTCTAAACATATATAAATATAGAAAAGACACAGTAAAAATGTTGTCTGAAAGATTTTTTTAATGGGATAGAAGATCTTTTAAAAATGATATACCTGCATAGGGCTCTTACAATGAATGGAGCTTGCAGGACTGGAAGATGCTGGGCTAGTCAGTGGGTGAGTGCTGAGTGAACAAGGATGCCTAGGACATTACTGTGAACTTTTATGCAACTGGCAGCATGGTAGGTTTGTTTACACCAGCATCAACACAAACATGTGAATTACACACTGGGCTAAGACATACTGATAGCTACAATGGCACTAGATGATAGAAAATTTTAACTACCTTTATAATCTTATGAGACCACCGTCAAATATAAGATCCGTCACTGACCGAAACATCATTATGTGGTACATGGGTGTATTTGTCCTTCTGTGACTGGCTTATTTCACTTAGCCAGTTCACCCATGTTATAACATATATCAGAATTTCCTTCCTTTTTAAAGTTATGTTCAATTATACGTATATATTAGTCCATTTTTACACTACTATAAAGAAGTACCTGAAACTGGATAATTTATAAAGAAAAGAGGTTTAATTGAATCACAGGTCTGCATGGGGAGGCCTCAGGAAACTTATAATCATGGTGGAAGGGGATGGGGAAGGAAGGCACATCTTACATAGTGGCAGGAGACAGAGAGAAAGAACAAGGGGGGAAATGCCACAAAACAACCAGATCTCATGAGAACTCACTATGACAAGAACTACAGGGGGAAATCCACCCCCATGATACAACCACTTCCCAACCAGGCCCCTCCTCTGACATGTGGGGATTACAATTCGAGATGAGATTTGGGCGGGATACAGTGCAAAACCAAATCAAGGTATATACCACATTCTGCTTATCCATTCATCCACTGATGGACACCTGGGTTGCTTCTACCTTTGGGCTATTGTGAATAATGGTGCTATGAATACATGTGTCCACTCTGGAGGGGCCGTGTGAAGAGGGGAGAGGACTAGGGCACTGCAATTGAAAAGAAAGTCATCTTCCAAAGCAGTCAAAGATAAGACACAATAAGCGTCCCACAAATATACTATATATACTGACAGAGACAAATTTATATTTATAAAGATGCCATGGACCAGGAACACTCACTAAACAAATGAGTGCTAAAATAAACTCATTAACGTTTTTGAATACCTGGTATGGACTGAATATTGATAACTCTAAGTGTCTGTACACACAAATTAGCCTACTCAGCATTGCTGAGGAGTATATGTCTGTGTGTGCGCATGTGAGTGCGTGCACGCGTGTACAGCTGCCACACTGCCGGCCTCTCAAACATCAAGAAGAGCAAGAATGTAAGAAGTAACTCCTGCCAATACATCCCTCCCGAGGTCCTTTGTCTGGTCAGAGAGAGCTTGAGAAGAAAAAGTCTCAACACTCTTTCAAGGAAAGAATTTGGACTCAACTTTCCAAGAGAAATTTTTCTGGATAGGCAATTGATGACAGTGGTTAAGATCACAAATTCAGGAGGCAGACTGCTGAGACTCAGAACAGTGGCTCTATACATAATAGCTGTGTGACCTTAGGCAAGTTACCCAGCCTCTGTGTAACCTGTATAACTCTGCCATGTGTAACAGTGAAAACAGTCAAAACTTCACAGTGTTGCTTTCAAGTTTAAGTAAATGAGTCGGTATTAACAAAGCACTTAGAACAATGCCTAGCCCATTGTAAGCATTATACAAGTTTTTGTAAAAGAAATGAGGCTAACACTGATCGCATAACTGGGAATAAAACACTCCTCAGCAAATGCTAAAGAACTGAAGTCATAACAAACATTCTCTCAGACCACAGCACAATCAAATTAGAACTCAAGATTAAGAAAT
This sequence comes from Cacajao melanocephalus, assembly GCA_963573385.1. NCBI lineage: Eukaryota > Metazoa > Chordata > Mammalia > Primates > Pitheciidae > Cacajao > Cacajao melanocephalus. Next base: position 85,017 of record CAUYLG010006811.1, on the reverse strand, counting down.
TCACTCAAAACCTCACAACCACATGGAAATTGAACAACCTACTCCTGAATGACTCTTGGTAAATAAAGAAATTAAGGCAGAAATCAAAAAGTTCTTGAAACTAATGAGAACAAAGAGACAACATACCAAAAGCTCTGGGATGCAGCTACAGCAGTGTTAAGAGGGAAATTTATAGCACTAAATGCCCATATCAAAAAGCTAGAAAGATCTCAAGTTAACAACCTAACATCACAACTAAAAGAACTAGAGAACCAAGAGCAAACAAACCCCAAAGCTAGCAGAAGACAAGAAATAACCAAGATCAGAGCTGAACTGAAGGAGACAGAGACACAAAAACCCCTTCGGGAAAAAAAAAAAACAAAATCAATCCAGGAGGTGGTTTATTGAAAAAATTAATAAAATGGATAGACTGCTAGCTAGATTAATAAAGAAGAAAAGAGAGAAGAATCAAAGAAGCATAATCAGAAAAATAAGGGGATTATCATGACAGACCCCAAAGAAACACAAATAACCATTAGAGAATACTATAAACAATTCTATGCACATAAACTAGAAAATCTAGACAAAATGGATAAATTCCTGGACGCATACACACTCCCATGACTGAACCAGAAAGAAACTGAACCCCTGAATAGACAAATAATGAATTCTGAAATTGAGGCAGTAATAAATAGCCTACCAACAAAAAGAGGCCCAGGACCAGAAAGATTCACAGCTGAATTCTATCAGAGGTACAAAAAAAGAGTTGGTACCATTTCTACTGAAACTATTCCAAAAAAGTGAAAAGGAAGGACTCCTCCCTAACTCATTCTAAAAGGCCAGCATCATCCTGATACCAAAACTTGGCAGAGATACAAAAAAAGAGAAAACTTCAGGCCAATATCCTTGACAAACATCAATGCAAAAACCCTCAATAAAATACTGGCAAACTGAATTGAGAAGCACATCAAAAAGCTTATCCACCAGGATCAAGGTGGCTTCAAGGTAGGCTTCATCTCCAGCATGCAAGGTTGGTTCAATATACACAAATCAGTGAATGTGATTCACCACATAAACAGCACAGCTTCAAGGTAGGCTTCATCTCCGGCATGCAAGGTTGCTTCAATATACACAAATCAGTAAATGTGATTCACCACATAAACAGCGCTAAAGACAAAAACCACATGATTATCTCAATACATGCAGAAAAGGCCTCCAATAAAATTCAACATCCCTCCATGTTAAAAACTCTGAATAAACTAGGTACTGAAGGAACATATCTCAAAATAATAAGAGCCATATATGATAAACTCACAGCCAGTATCATACTGGAAGCACAATACCATTGGCATTCTTCACAGAATTAGAAAGAAGAAAACTATTTTAAAATTTATATGGAACCAAAAAAGAGCCCAAATAGCCAATACAATCCTAAGCAAAAAGAACAAAGCTGGAGGCATCACACTACCCGATTTCAAACTACACTACAAGGCTACAGTAACCAAAACAGCATGGTACTGATACAAAACCAGACACATAGACCAATGGAACAGAATAGAGAACCCAGTAATATGACCACACACCTACAACCATTTGATCTTCAACAAACCTGACAAAAACATGCAATGGGGAAAAGATTCCCATTTAATAAATGGTGCTTGGGAGAATTGGCTAGCCATATGCAGAAAATTGAAACAGGATCCCTTTCTTACACCTTATATAAAAATTAATTCAAGATGGATTGAAGACTTAAATGTAAAAATAAATTAAATAAATAAATAAAAAGACTTAAATGTAAAACCCAAAACTACTAAAACCCAGAAGAATATCTAGGCAATACCATTCAGGACATGAGCATGGCAAAGATTTCATGATGAAAATGCCAAAAGCAATTGTAACAAAAGCAAAAATTGACAAATGGGATCTAACTAAACTAAAGAGCTTCTGCACAGAAAAAGAAACTATCATCAGAGTAAACAGGCAACCTACAGAATGGGAAAAATTTTTGTAATCTATTTATCTGACAAAGGTCTGATATCCAGAGTCTACAAGGAACTTAAATTTACAAGAAAAAGAAAAACCATTTTAAAAAGTGGAGAAAGGACATGAACAGACACTTCTCAAAAGAAGACATACATGCAGCCAACAAATGTATGGAAAAAGCTCAGCATCACTGATCATTAGAGAAATGCAAATCAAAACCGCAATGAGATAAGATACCATCTCACACCAGTCGGAATGACTATTGTTAAAAAGTCAAAACCAGCAAATGCTGGCAAGGCTGAAGAGAAAAAGAAATGCTTTTACACTATTGGTGGTAGTGCAAATTAGTTCAACCATTGTGGAAGACAGTGTGGCGACTTCTCAAAGACCTAGAGTCAGAAATACCATTTGACCCAGCAATCCCACTATTGGGTGTATACCCAAAGGAATATAAATCATTCTATTATAAAGATACATCTATGCCTATGTTCACTGCAGCACGATTCACAATAGCAAAGACATGGAATCAACATAAATGTCTATCAAAGATAGACTGGATAAAGAAATATGGTACATATATACCATGGAATACTATGCAGCCATAAAAAGGAACAAGATCATATCCTTTGCAGGAACATGGATGGACATGGAAGTTAATATCCTCAGCAAACTAACATAGAAACAGAAAACCAAACACCACATGCTTTTGCAAGTGGAAGCTGAATGATGAGAATAAATGGAGACATGGTGGGGAGCATCAGGAAAAATAGCTAATGAATGCTGAGCTTAATATCTAGGTGATGGGATGATCTGCACAGCAAACTACCACGGCAGATGTTTACCTATGTAACAAATCTGCACATCCTGCACACGTACCTCTGAACTTAAAATAAAAGTTGAAGAAAAAACAAGAAATGAGTAGGCTGGGCTTGGTGGCTCAATGCCTATAATCTCAGCACTTTGGGAGGCCAAGGTAGGAGGATTGCTTGAGGTCAGGAGTTCAAGACCTTATATGAGCAATACAATGAGACCCTATCTCTAGAAAATCTTTGAAAATTAGCCAAGTATGGTGGCACAAGGCAGCATATGCCTGTAGTCTCCACTACTTGGGAAGTAGCGGGAGGATCACTTAAGCCCAGGAGTTTGAGGTTACAGTGAGCTATGATCGTGCCGCCGCACTCCAACCTGGGTGACAGAGCAAGACCCTGTCACAAAACAAGTAAGTAAATAAAAATAAATCAGTAGTTAAAATTCTATGAAACTGGCCAACATTACAAAGGCACAGTCAATGAAGTCTTGCTGCCTCAACCAATTTTTAAACATGTTCGTTCCTCAATATACACATGCAAAGCCATACAATTTAATTGTCCATAACCAAAGTAAGTAAAACTGTCTTGCAATGACACATGCCTGAGGGAAAAAAGTAACTTAATTGCTTTGTTAATTAGCAATAAATTTTGTTTTAAGAAAGATAACAGATATTACTCATGAATGCTTTTATTTAGTACTTAAAATATTGTTTACTGGCTTGTTTATACTCTTTTAATGAGTGAATTCTAAACTTTAGTGTAACAAAATATTAGGGATAAGCCACATAATTTTCCATAATACTGGTAATACAAAAGGAAAAAAAGACCTTAGGATGAATTTTCCAATACTCAAATGCATTTCATGTTCAATACCATGTTGTCTACTCAATGTATTTTGTGCAAATGCCACATTTCGTACAAAAACTCTTTCAATAAAGATCTCTTTTTATCTCTGACAGCTTCTGAGTATAACTAATCAAAAAGCTCTGAGGATTCTTTTCTCCTAAAAATAAATTTTTTAACTTTTAGAAAATGCTGCTAGGATTTGATGTATTTTAAAAATTTGTTATCTGCACTACAGAACCCAATAATACACCTAATACTTCGCAAGAGCTGATATTACATGCATAAGTAATTCAGACAACTAACCACTTCTAAATGATTTATCTGTTTTGACAAACAAATGATATTAAGGTCTTCAGAGTTTTAAAATTCAAAATATCTGAATTATTTAAATTAACCACACTAAGCAATCACTTTCAGGATCTTGAAAATTAAAATAATAGGAAGCAAAACAAAACAATAAACCCTAAAACAGTCCTTTGAGGCCTGTAGAAATCAAAGCTTCTCTTACTAAGTAGCTTTTATAAGTCAACTTTGAAGTTTTCAGAAAATTCAAAAGAATTCTATCAATTATAATCCTCAAAATTTAAAACATAAAAATATTGCTTTTTGTTCCCTCTAATGTTTATACCAATGCAAATTAAATTACTTTCATGTTAAAACATTTTTGGTTTAATATTGCATTAAACACTTCAGCTTCTTTCTCCAGTTCTACATCTACAGTCACAATTTTCGTTTGGTCATCCCAATGCTAAGCTAACATACCTGCCACAGACTGTTACATGCTCAATTAATGCCAAGCAGAGACATCCTAGAATGAACTAGATACTGCAGGAGTGCCAGAATACACATTATAATATTAATACATTATTATTTTGTTTTTTTAAAAAAAGGACTTCTCCCTAGCCCAAACTTACATGCTTTTCTTCTTTTGCAATTACACACACACACACACACACACACACACACACACGCATCACGATACACGGTTAGAAAATCTCTCCTGGAATATTTTTTAGCCAAGCAGCAAAATTTATGTAAGGTAGATTCCAAATATGCTGTTTAATACATACAAAATATAAATGATACCACTAGATAGAGTACATGATGATAGTACTTCAGAAATGACAGCCTAAAAGCCATTAACCATTAACTTACACTCTATTTCACGATGGGCACTAAACAGGAAAAACAAATATTCAGTATCCTCCTTGGTCAATAAATTTGAATTATTTCAACAGTCACTGCAAATACATTAGCAAGTGCTTAAAGTTGTAACTCCGTAGGTTAGTAAAACGTTTCACAGGACAAAGTCACTAGTAAAACTAAAGTTTATTCAAAGCCTTGGATCAAGTATTCCTTTAAAAACCTACATTCTATTAAATAAAATCAGTGCAAAATTTCTACTTTTGCCTTTCCTGGTTCTTAAGTTCCATTCTGTTATACATAACATCCTTCCTAGAAGGTTACAAAAAACATAACAGATGAACCTTTCAATACCAGTACCATTTCAAAGTTGATCCCAAAAAATCAAATATTCAGTGATTATTTATAACACTTTAAAATAGGTGACCAACTTGAAATTCTAAGAACAAAAGATCCCACCTTTCTCTTCCATTAAGGATCTAGTATCACTTGAAGTTTTCATTCTAATTCAGGGTTAAGAAAAGTGAAGGCCAGGTGCAGTGGCTCAACGCCTATAATCTCAGCACTTTGGGAGGCCGAGGCTGGCAGATCACTTGAGGTCAGGAGTTCGAGACCAGCCTGGCCAACATGCTGAAACCCCATTTCTACTAAAAATACAAAAATTAACTGCGTGGTGGTGGGTGCCTGTAATCCCAGCTACTTGGGAGGCTGAGGCAGGAGAATCGCTTGAACCCAAGAGGTGGAAAATAAAAAAAGAAAATAAAAGTGAAAGAGAAGACAACTGAACATGAGCTCCATGGAAAAAAAATCTTTCCAGAAAAATGTATTTCAACAATCTATTTTAGGTTGACTGTTTAGAACCTGGGACACTCACATGAACAATGTCAATAATGATTATTAGGATGCCCCGGACAAGCAACAAAAACCTTTTTAATCTCTGTATTCTCTAACCAGCAACAAATACTTATTATTTTTTTCTTTTCTTGAGACTGAATTTCGCTCTTGTTGCCCAGGATGGAGTGCAATGGGCATGATCTCAGCTCACCACAACCTCTACCTCCCGGGTTCAAGCAATTCTCCCTCAGCCTCCTGAGTAGCGGAGATTGGAGGCATGCACCACTACGCCCAGTTAATTTTCTATTTTTAGTAGAGACAGGGATTCTCCATATTGGTCAACAAAAGCCTTTTAAATACATATATTCTATCTGTATGGCACTACAGAATACTTATAGTTCTACAAGAGCTAACTGGCATGAGTAAAAACATTTCAATGAGAAAACTCAGAATTCCAATTAGGGGGCATCAGGAATCCATCGACTGTCCATCTTACCACAGTGGGGCAGTGCCTCCCACTGAATGAAGTCAAGAGGTGGGGAAGGTTTGAGAATGGCTCAAGACCGGATGGGGACTGGAAGTTTGAGGTACTAAGCCTGAGAGAATAACTGTGGATAAGGAACAGTGAGTGCAGGGTGGCAGTCCACAGAGCTATGAAAGCAAACAGTTCTCTGCCCAAGCCAGCCTTCTGCCTCTCTTTCAACTCACCTCTGCTACCTCTGCCCACCTCATCTGCTCCTCCTCTGGTTTGCTACAAAATAGAACACAGCCTCTCTTATGTCTCCATTAATAACAAACCATCTAGATCTCTAAGGATTTTTGCTGCAAACAACAGCAGCAGTATTAAATGGGCCCTCTTATGCATTGATTAATGGTGAGCTGTTTCTGGAGGAAAATGAGACTATTCTGTGGAGTGGATGAAAGATAGATGGCTTCTCTGGACTACGGCAGGGATAAAAGCAGGACTGCGGGGAGAAAAGTTCCATGACACGAGACAGAGAGAGTGCTCCAGCTACAGTCAAGTGTCTCACAACATCAGTCAGGATTATGTAAATCAAGGCCTGCTTATTAACAAAACTTCAAGCACTCAAAACACAAAGGAGTTCTAAACTGTATTTTTTAAAAATAATAAACACTTAACTGTCTCAAGAAGACAATTTATTTAATGTAAAATGTGTTTCAAGTGGATTTCATGTTAACATACTCTCTTCAATTGTTGACGCCAAAACTGCAGTTTTGTAGTAAATTACAGTGGCCAAGACAATCTAAGAGTAATTTAATGTCCAAGTTCCTCAATCACACCTGGAAACATTTAAGCCTGTCATGCCACGTATGTTAATAGTTAGGAATCAGGACCTTTATATTAGCCACATCTGAAAAGTTAAATTATCCTTCATACAATTCCAAAGGATCACGAATAATGCAATACGGTTACTCTCCAGGGGTAAACTGGCAATGTGTGACATATGGGACTCTCGGGGTAAACAATCACACCAAAGACCTTCACAGGCAGTTTTCTCAAATAATTTGTAAATGTATCATGCATGATTCATAAAGTTTTTCTCTGCTCAATGTTGTCTTCAAATTCAGAAACGCAATTTTTCAGCCAGATAAAAGTTCAAAGCATTTTAAAGACGTGTAATTTTTTTCCACAGGATTAACAGCACATCCACCCAACAATCGACCCAATGTGTACTATCTTCTCTCTTTACAAGGGGTATAGGAGATTACAAAAACAACAGCAGCAGTTAGTAACGAAACCTTGACTTCTAGAAATAAATATCATACTTGTACCCATTCCAAGTACCTTGTAAAATCCTATTAAAATGATGAATCACTCATAATTTAGATGTGTTTTAGCTATAAAATCCTAAATGCTGCAAAAGCACTAAACACTTCTCATCAACTTATTTTGCCTAGTATTTTTCAGCTACTGTTACTCTACAAATCAATCACAGATTTTTTTTAATTGGACATGATCTGAAAGAGCATCTAGTCCAACACCCTCAAAAATGTTTAAGTAATTTAGGCAAAATAGTACCAAGTGATTTGCCTAAAATCAAACAATGCCAAAGGATAGAGGAAAATATGATTTAAGTTCAGGCGGCCAGCTAATAGAAGCAAAGCTAAGGCTAGAAGGCAGCTAGAACCGGGGCCCCATATCCAACAATCTTCTCAGCATACCAAACAGAACTCCCAACCCAGCACCAGTACTCGCCTCCAAATACAACGAACGGCTGTGCTTGTTGTATTCCCATGAAATTATCTACCTTTCCAGGCCTTGTCAGGCAGCTACCTTTGCTAAGTGGAATTAGAATCTATAGTACTGTATATAAAATATCCTAATCAAGTAACTTGCTGGTGTTCATAAACAGGACTTGAATTTCTCAGGATGTTTGGAAGTGTACAGAAATCTACAGACAAAATCCTAACTCTTAAGCATTTAATAAGAAAATGTTTCATCAAGAGTATAATACTTTCACATCTATCTTCTTCTTCCAAGCGGAAGACAGTGCTCCTCGCCCTGGCCAAGCCACTGAACCTGCCATCTTGACCTATGCAATGGCTTTTAATAACTGTTTACAGCCACTGGGTGTAAACATCAAACTGCTTGCTAAACATGTATTACTTCTTTTCACAACATCCCTACTGACAGAGATAAGCAAAGGGATTCAGATTAAGGCCTGGATCTGCACTGAGCTCAGTAATTTTTTTAAATACCTGCTAAAGCTTAACCTTTTGATTATTATTGAAATGACTATCAATCTAAACTTGATCTGCCTACCTTTTTCCTTTAAAAAGATAAACATTATCATAAGAAACTATGTTACAAAACAAAGAACATCATTTATCGCACTTATCCAAAAGTGGAGTGGATGCTTGATGAGGCAACTTCTGAGTGTGCATTATTTGCCACTACATTGCTGGTTCCCAGCCCAGTGCCTACCTCATATTACTGAAAATACCTGTGGAAGGGAGGCAGGCAGGGAGGAACAGAAGTTAGAGAACCAAGATGCAGCTAACAAGTCTATCTCTGTACTCAAACTGTTAGGTTGCATAGAAACCTAACTTTTGTAAATGACAGAAATTACCGCTTAATATAATTTCCATATGCATCTGTTCCCTGTATTCCCAAATCTTTTATCGTGAGGAAATTTCATTAGTTCAGTTTGCTGACAGGCTAAAAGACAGGTTAATTATGACTTTTCAACTATAAAGGCATCATTTCAATAATTGACAATATCATCAATGTAAAATATAATGGCAGATTCACATTAAATTGGCCTAAAACAGTTTTAATGTGAACAAAATTTAATCTCTTCCCTTTTAATCATCTTCATTCTACAGATTAAGGAACAAATGATGATAGTGGGATTTGCTTCTTAAATTTATTCACACTGAATTAACACACTTGCACTTTCATCTTAAAATTTAAAATATTAATACCAGCCTGGACAACATGGAGAAACCCTGTCTTTACTAAAAATACAAAACATCAGCCAGGTGTGGTGGCTAATGCTTGTAATCCTAGCACTTTGGAAGGCCAAGGTGGGTGGATCCCCTGAAGTCAAGAGTTCGAGACAGCCTGGCCAACATGGTGAAACCCCATCTCTACTAAAAATACAAAAATTAGCCAGGTGTGGTGGCAGGTGCCTGTAATCCCAGCTACTGAGGAGGCTGAGGCAGAAGAATCGCTTGAACCCAGGAAGCGGACGTTGCAGTGAGCTAAGATTGCACCATAGTACTCCAGCCTGGGTGACAGAGCAAGACTTTGTTTCAAAACAAAAAAAAATTAGAGGGGCATGGTGACATGTGTCTGTGGTCCTAGCTACTTGGCAGGTTGAGGTGAGCTGTGATTGCACCACTGCACTCCAGCTGGGTGAAAAGGCGAGACCCTGTCTCAAAAAAAAATTTTAATATCCAAAACAAGTGAAGGGGGTAGATATAACCTAGCCCTGCTAGAGGACAATCAATCAATGCCTCAATTATAATGTCTCTGGTCTCACTTCAAGCAGAAGCTTTATTATGCCATAAGATAGCACCTATTAAAAAAGTAACAAGAAACACTCCAGGAACATGACTTGTATACATTCAGCTACATCTCTAAAACATAAATTTTCTGGGCTTCTGTATTGTTAATTGGCACTGGAGTAAACTTTTTAGGAAGAGAGTATAAGAAATTTCACTGAAGGAAACAAAAAACAACTGTAATCATTTTAATTATTTTCAATCAATATTTCTTGTCTATGCTAATTGCTAAGAAATGAAAAGGAAAGAGCTAAGAAACAGTTCCTACCCCCTAGGAGCTTATAATCTGATATATTAACCAAGTACACAATTGGTTACAATACAAAGTGAGGTAGGTCGCTAAAAAGAAGAAAGGAAAGCATTTTACAGGTTAGAAAGCCTAGCAAAGAATCTAAGAGATTACCCTTGTTAAGCTTCCTTTCAAAAGGCAGAGATAAGGGAAATGGCATTCCCTGAAGAGCAAACAGCTGAGCAGAAACTTTAAAAAGTACAATAGAGATAAAACACTTATTCTAGAATACAGGTGCCAGTAAGGTAGTAAGGGAAAGACAAGCCAAGATGGGTATATTTGGGCATTATTATGGAAGACCTGGAAAAGCAAAAGAGTTTGTTCTTATTTTAGTAGCTGTGAGGAGAACTACATAATTTGGGGCTAAAGAGTGGTACAAAATTACCGTGTTTTAGCAAATTTAATCTCACCTCTGTGTAACAGATGAACTAGATTCAATCAGACAAGGAGGTGTTACAGTAGCCCAGGTGCAAAGCAGTGAGGGTCCGAATAAAGGTGGTGGCTGAAGGGATGAAAGGGAGGTCATATATACATATGGGGAGGTTGTGGTGGTAGAATGTACAGCTTTGCAGATCGGCACATGTAAGATAAGAGAGAAGAGTCTCAGAATGACTGGCATTTTGAGCCTGAGTGAGTGGCAGTGCCAATCAACAGAAACCAGGAAATCTGGAGAAAGAACTGGTTTGGGTGGAGGGAAGTAAGGAGTTTCACTTGGTTGTGCTGTGCTGAAGGTGGAAGCAGGACATACCCAGGGAGAAATGTCAAGCAAGCACTTAAAGCTTGGAAGAAAGGTCAGGTTAAGGTTATAAATTTGGGAGCTACCTAAATAAGAGAAAGCAAAAGCTTGGATTGGATAAGATCACTAATAAAAAGGGCATACATACTGGCACAGAAGGGAGGAAAAAAAATTAAAATGCAGGGGCATGGCTGTAAAGGACGGGAGGGAAAAGGGGAAGGAAAGTTGGAAATGGACACAGAAGACTGGCCAGAAACAGAAGAATTAAAGTCAAGGTTATTTGGTTCATCGGAAGTTCATTGGGGCCTGTTACATGTGAGTATTATACTAGAGGTAAAGTGATGAGTAACAGTATAGTCCCTACCATTAAAATGTGATGTCAAGAAAATCAAGCAAAAACAGACAAAAACATAACACACATGAAAAATGACATAATTATATCCACAGATATAGCAGAGACTTCACAATAAGAGTATTATGAACAATTTTATGCCAATATTTGAAAATGTACATACAGGTAATATTCTACAGAAATACACATCATCAAATTTATATATGGGTAATATTCTAAAGGAATATACATTACCAAAATTATCTCGTTAGATTAAAAATCCATGAATTTTTACCTGAGATCCCCTAACAAATAAAATAAGCAAAACTGTATATTCATTTCAATAGATGCAAATTAGAGAAGAGGAAAACTATTAGCAAACTCCATACAGAAGGGAACTTCTTCCTTCACCAGATAAAAAGTATTGATAACCCACCTATACATTCTGGGTGATCTAACGTCGCAACCAACTCTACTTCCCTAGTTTTAACTCGTAAGCTTTCCATAATTCGTGTCATTTTTCAAATAGGAAAAAATACGTTCTAAATAGTTCAGATTTTTTTTTTCTATCAGACAGTCTCAAACTGTTGTCTGGGCTAGAGTGCAATGGTGCAATCTCAACTGCAACCTCCGCCTCCAAGGTTCAAGCAAGTCTCCTGCCTCAGTAGCTGGGATTACAGGTGCCTGCCACCACGCTCAGCTAATTTTTTGTATTTTTAGTGGAGACGGGGGTTTCACTACGTTGGCCAGGCTGGTATCCAACTCCTGACTTCGTGATCTGCCTGCCTCAGCCTCCCAAAGTGCTGGGATTACAGGTGTGAGCCACTGCTCCTGGCCTCAGATTCTCTTTACTATTTTATTATATATGTATCATCTGTGAATCAAATTGTCATGAAAAATTTGTTCAGTCTATATCCCATCTTGTGGCACTAATTTACACTAGCTCTCTAATATTATATAGATAATTAAGATATTTATCTTAAACTGACTTTTATAAAATTCCTAGAAGCACTCATACTCTGCCCACAATTCCAGCATGATGAAGTTTGAGGAATTCACCCAAGATCCCATTTGAGAACCTCAGTTACATCCTTCACCTCCACTTCCTCTTCAGTATTAAAAGTCCCAAGGAATAAGTATTTGTTAGTATACCATTATATAGCCAGACACTTAGTTATTTTTATTTGACAGAACACATAGTATTTATCTTGGGTATGTATGAGGTACGATTTTGAATAATGGCAAGATAACTCACTGTTCCCATACTCTTTCAAAAAATGTCTAGCATACTGTCGATCTTCTTAGCACAGTATCTATAATCTATTATAGCTTATACAGAGAAAGGATGATCTGATAGGGATCCAAGACGGCCACATAGGAACAGCTCTGGAGTGTAGTCCTCAGCAAGAACACCACAGAGGGTGAGTGATCACCACATTTCCAAACGAGTTATTACTGCCCACATACCAAGAGATTCCCGGGCTGAAAAGCACCACACGTTTCCAGCACAGCTGTTTCAGCTGACGCAGTGGGTCTCCGCACAAAAACTCACACAAATCTGGGCAGCCGTTTCAGCCAGCACCTAGAAAGTCTGGGAGACAGAGCCGCCCATCCAACTGAAAAAAAAGGGCTGAAACAGGGAGCCAGGTGATCTGGCTCAGTGGGTCCCACCCCCACGAAGACCAGCAATCTGAAATGATCTAGATTGAGAGTTTCACAACAAGCTCAGCTGGACCTGGGAGGGTCCAGTGGGGGAAGGGCGTCCACCACTACCAAGGCATTCTGCCACTAGGGAGGCAGTCCCCCATTACCAAGGCAGAACGTCATTACCGAGGCAATTCTAACTATACCTGTATAAATAAAACAGCAAGGAAGTTCACTCAGGTGCTGGGCAGAGCCCACAGCAGCTCAGCAACACCTCTGCTGGCAGATGGTGACTAGGTTACCTCCTTCCTGTGCAAGGCATCTCTGAAAAAAGGCAGCAGCACATCAGGAACTTATAAATAAAGTCTCACCTTTCCAGGACAGAGCACCTGGGAAAAAAGGCGGTTTTGAGTTCCGCCGCAGCAGACTTACCTGCACAGCAGCTCTGAACGGAACAATGGAGCTCACAGCTCAGCACTTGAGCTCCTATAATGGACAGACCGTCTCCTCAAGCAGCTCCCCAACCCCCCATATAGCCAAAGAGGCACCTCATAAAGGAGAGCTCAGGCTGACCTCTGGAGGGCATCCTTCTGGGACAAAGATAACAAGAACAAACTGGCAGCAACCCTTACTGTCCTGCAGCCACTGCAGATGATCCTCAGGCAAGCAGAGCCTGGAGTGGACATCCAGCAGTCCTACAGCAGAGAGGCCTGACTGTTAAAAGGAAAACTAAAAAACAGAAAGAAATAACTTCATCATCAACAAAAAGGATGTCCACTCAGAGACCCCATCTGAAAGTCACCAACTACAAAGACCACAGGTAGATAAATCCAAAGATGGGAAGAAATCAGCGCAAAAAGGATGAAAATACCCAAAACAAGAACGCCTCTCCTCCTCCAAGGGATCACAATTCCTCACCAGCAAGAGAACAAAGCTGGATGGAGAATGAGTCTGATGAATCGACAGAAAAAGGCTTCAGAAGGTGGGTGATAACAAACTTCTCTGAGCTAAAAGAACATTTTCTAACCCAATGCAAAGAAACTAACACCTTGAAAAAAGAATTGATGAAATGCTAACGAGAATAAACAGCATAGAGAAGAATATAAATGACCTGATGGAGCTGAAAAACAAAACATAAGAACTTCATGAAGCATACACAAGTTTCAATAGCCAAATTAACCAAGCAGAAGAAAGGATATCAGAAACTGAAGATCAACTCAATGAAACAAAACAAGAAGGCAAGATTAGAGAAAAGAGTGAAAAGAAATTAATAAAGCCTCCAAGAAATATGGGATTATGGGAAAAGACCCAATTTACGTTTCACAAGTGTACTTGAATGTGAACGAGAATGAATCCAAGCTGGAAAACACTGTTCAGGATATTATCCAGAGAACTTCCTCAAACAAACAAGGCAGGCCGATATTCAAGTCCAGGAAATACACAGAACAACACAAAGATATTCCTCAAGAAGAGCAACCCCAAGGCACATAATTGTCAGATTCACCAGGGTTGAAATGAAGGAGAAAATGCTAAGGGCAGCCAGAGAGAAAGGTCAGGTTACCCACAAAGGGAAGCCCATCAGACTCAGCAGATCTCTCGGCAGAAACACTACAAGTCAGAAGAGAGTGGGGGCCAATATTTAACATCCTTAAAGAAAAGAACTTTCAACCTAGAATTTCACATCCAGCCAAACCAAGCTACATAAGCAAAGGAGAAAGAAAATCCTTTACGAACAAGCAACTGCTCAGAGATTTCATCACCACCAGGCCTGCCTTATAAGAGCTCCTGAAAGAAGCACTAAACATAGAAAGGAACAACCAGTACCAGCCACTACAAAAACTTACCAAATGGTAAAGAGCATCGACACAATGAAGACAGTGCATCAACTAATGGGCAAAACAACCAGCTAGAATTAAAATGGCAGGATCAAATCCACACATAACAGTATTAACCTTAAATGTAAATCGGCTAAGTGCCCCAATCAAGACACAGATTGGCAAATTGAATAAAAAGTCAAAACCCATTGGTGTGCTGTATCCAGGAAACCCATCTCACATACAACGACACACACAGGCTCAAAATAAAGGGATGGAGGAAGATTTACAAAGCAAATGGGAGAGCAAAAAAAAAAAAAAAGCCGAGTTGCAATCCTAGTCTCTGATAAAATAGACTTTAAACCAAAAAAGATCAAAAGAGGCAAAAGGGCATTACATAATGGTAAAAGGATTAATGCAACAAGAAGAGCTAACGATCCTAAATATATACGCACCCAATACAGGAGCACCCAGATACATAAAGCAAGTTCTTAATGACCTACTAAGAGACTCAGACTCCCACACAATAATAGTGGGAGACTTTAACACTCCACTGTCAATATTAGACAGATCAACGAGACAGAAAATTAACAAGGATATCCAGGACTCAAACTCAGATCTGGACCAAGTAAACCTAATAAACATCTACAGAACTCTCCACCCCAAATCCACAGAACATACATTCTCCTCAGCACCACATCACACCTACTCTAAAATTGACCACATAATTGGAAGTAAATCACTCCTCAGCAAATGCAAAAGAACAGAAATCATAAGTCTCTCAGACCACAGTGAAATCAAATTAGAATGCAGGATTAAGAAACTAACTCAGAACTGCACAACTTCATGGAAACTGAACAACTGGCTCTTGAAAGTTGACTGGATAAACAATGAAACATTCTTCAAAACCAACGAGAACGAAGACACAATGTACCAGATTCTCTGGGACACATTTAAAGCAGTGTCTAGAGGAAAATTTATAGCAATAAATGCCCACATGAGAAGCAAGGAAAGATCTAAAATTGACACCCCATCATCAAAATTGAAAGAGCTAGAGGAGCAAGATCAAAAAACTCAAAACCTAGCAGAAGACAAGAAATAACAAAGATCAGAGCAGAACTGAACGAGAGAGAGACACAAAAAACCCTTAAAAACAAATCGATAAATCCAGGAACTGGTTGTTTGAAAAGATCAACAAAACAGACCGCTAGCCAGATTAATAAAAAAGAAAAGAGAATAATCAAGTAGATGCAATAAAAAACGATAAAGGGGATACCATATCACCACCGATTCCACAGAAATAAAAACTACCATGAGAGATTACTACAAAAAACTCTATGCACATAAACCAGTAAACCTGGAAGAAATGGATAAATTCCTGGACACTTGCACCCTCCCAAGCCTAAACCAGGAAGAAGTTAAAACCCTGAATAGACCAATAACAAGGGCTGAAGTTGAGGCAGCAATAGTCTACCAACCAAAAAAAGCCCAGGTCCAGATGGGTTCACAGCCTAATTCTACAAGACATACAAAGAGGAGCTGGTACTACTCCTTCTGAAACTATTCCAAACAATCCAAAAAGAGGGAATCTTTCCCCAATCATTTTATGAGACCAACATCATCCTGATACCAAAACCCGGCAGAGACTCAACACGAAAAGAAAACTTCAGGCCAATATCCATGATGAACATAGATGCAAAAATCTTCAATAAAATACTGGCAAACCGAATGCAAAAGCACATCAAAAAGCTTATCCATCACGATCAAGCAGGCTTCATCCCAGGGATGCAAGGCTAGTTCAACATATGCAAGTCCATAAACGTAATTCACCACATAAACAGAACCAAAGACAGAAACCACATGATTATCTCAACAGACGTAGAGAAGTACTTTGACAAAATTCAACAGCCCTTTATGCTAAAAACTCTCAATAAACTAGGTATTGATGGAACGTTATCTCAAAATAATAAAAGATATTTACAACAAACCCACAGCCAGTATCATACTGAATGGACAAAAAACTGGAAGCATCTCCTTTGAAATCTGGCACTAGACAAGGTTGCCCTCTCTCACCACTCCTTTTCAATCTAGTATTGGAAGTTCTAGCCAGAGCAATCAGGCAAGAAAAAGAAACAAAA
This sequence comes from Cacajao melanocephalus, assembly GCA_963573385.1. Lineage (NCBI taxonomy): Eukaryota > Metazoa > Chordata > Mammalia > Primates > Pitheciidae > Cacajao > Cacajao melanocephalus. Next base: position 68,442 of record CAUYLG010006811.1, on the reverse strand, counting down.
GGTATTCAATTAGGAAAGGAGGAAGTCAAATTGTCTCTATTTGCAGACAACATGATTGTATATTTAGAAGACCCCATTGTCTCAGCCCAAAATCTCCCGAAACTGATAAGCAACTTGAGCAAAGTCTCAGGATACAAAATCAACGTGCAGAAATCACAAGCATTCCTATACACCAATAACAGACTTAAAGACAGGCAAATCAAGAACGAACTGCCATTCACAATTGCTACAAAGAGAATAAAATACCTAGGAATACAACTAACAAAGGATGTAAAGGACCTCTTCAAGGAGAACTACAAACCACAACTCAAGGAAGTAAGAGAGGACATAAACAGATGGAAAAACATTCCATGCTCATGGTTAGGAAGAATCAATATCGTCAAAATGGCCATACTGCCCAAAGTAATTTATAGATTCAATGCTATCCCCATCAAGCTACCTAAGACCCTCCTCAAAGAACTGGAAAAAACCATCTTAAACTTCATATGGAACCAAAAGAGAGCCCATATAGCCATGTCAATTCTAAGCAAAAAGAACAAAGCGGGAGGCATCACACTACCTGACTTCAAACTATACTACAAGGCTACAGTAATCAAAACAGCATGGTACTGGTACCAAAACAGAGACATAGACCAATGGAACAGAACAGAGGAGCTGGAGGCAATGCCACACATCTACAACCATCTGATCTTTGACAAACCTGACAAAAACAAGCAATGGGGAAAAGATTCCCTGTTTAATAAATGGTGTTGGGAAAACTGGCTAGCCATGTGCAGAAAGCAGAAACTGGAACCCTTCCTGACACCTTACACTAAAATTAACTCCAGATGGATTAAAGACTTAAACATAAGACCTAACACCATAAAAACCCTAAAACAAAACCTAGGCAAAACCATTCAGGACATAGGCATAGGCAAGGACTTCATGACCAAAACACCAAAAGCATTGGCAACAAAAGCCAAAATAGACAAATGGGATCTAATTAAACTCCAGAACTTCTGCACAGCAAAAGAAACATTCATTAGAGTGAACTGGCAACCAACAGAATGGGAAAAAATTTTTACAATCTACCCTCTGTCAAAGAGCCAATATCCAGAATCTACAAAGAACTAAAACAGATTTACAAGAAAAAAACAAACCCATTCAAAAGTGGGCAAAGGATATGAACAGACACTTTTCAACAGAAGACACTTATGAGGCCAAGAAACATATGAAAACATGCTCATCATCACCGGTCATTAGAGAAATGCAAATCAAAACCACATTGAGATACCATCTCATGCCAGTTACAATGGCGATCATTAAAAAATCTGGAGAAAGCAGATGCTGGAGAGGATGTGGAAAATTGGAACACTTTTACATGCTGGTGGGAGTGTAAATTAGTTCAACTATTGTGGAAGACAGTGTGGCAATTCTTCAAGGATCTAGAAATAGAAATTCCATTTGACCCAGCAGTCCTATTACTGGGTATATATCCAAAGGATTATAAATCACTGTATTACAAAGACACATGCACATGTATGTTCATGGCGACACTGTTTGTGCCAGATCTGGAACCAACCCAAACGCCCATCGATGACAGACTGGACAGGGAAAATGTGGCACATATACACCATGGAATACTATGCAGCCATAAAAATGATGAATATGTGTCCTTTGTAGGGACATGAATGAACCTGGAAACCATCATTCTCAGCAAACTGACACAGAAACAGAAAATCAAACACCGCATGTTCTAAGTCATAGGCGGGTGTTGAACAATTAGAATACATGGACACAGAGAGGGGAGCATCACATACTGGGGTCTGTTGTGGGGGGAACAGAGAAGGGACAGCAGGGGTTAGGGAGGTCGGGGAGGGATAACAAGGGGAGAAATGCCAGATATAGGTGACGGGGTGGGGGGGTGGAGGCAGCAAACTAGATTGCCATGTGTGTACCTATGCAACAATCCTGCATGTTCTGTACACGTATCCCAGAACCTAAAGTGCAATAAAATATACATACATTATAGCTTATACATACAAAATAGCTTATACATTCTTTTCCTGACTTCTAAATTCAAGACTCCTCAGTTAATAATTATAATTGACGTGATTTTTTTCCCTAAATATACCACTGAAAACTATCTCACGTGAATTCACTCAGTTTTTTGCTCACTATCTGCAGTTAGGTTTTTGCCTGGGGCATTTCACTTCCAAAAGAGCTAAAAATTGACTACATACACCTTCTATCATTTATTAATATGTGAAATGAGATTAGTCCCAACTTGGGGACCCACATAATATACTTTTTCCTCTAAAGAGTGACAGTTTACAACTGATGTTTACTAAGTCAATGTGACTCCACGACACAAAAGATTTTATTCCTGTTGCATTAGAACCTTGAAAGAACAAATGTGACACAAAAGATTTTATTCCTTTCGGATTAGAACCTTGAAAGATTTTATAAAGTTTACATAAATTATTTTCACTGTTTCTCTTCAACATACTCCATAATCCCCTAAAATAACTCCAGTGTACCAATCATTCAGGTTTTTGTTTTATAAAAGCAAATTCAATAATCTGTTTGATTCTAAACTCCTGAATATTAAAAATATAGCAAGACCAGCTGACCCATGGTTACCAGTGAGTCCTCTACAATCTTTCTTATAATGGGACATTGTCTTAGTCTGTTTTGTGTTGCTGTAACAAAATACCACAGATTGTGTAATTTATAAAGAAATTTATTTTTCACAGTTCTGGAAGCAGAAATGTCCAATATCAAGATGCTTGGGAGCTGGTGATGGTCTCTGTGCTGTGTCACCCCATAGCAGCAGGCGGAAGGACAAGAGAGCATGAGAGAGCAAGAGACAGCCAAACTCACCTTTATAACAACCCCCTCTCCCACAATAACAACATTAATTCATTCAATAGGGCAGAGCCCTCATGGCTTAATCATCTCTTCATGATCCCTTTTAATACTGTCACAATGGCAGTTAAATTTCAACATGAGTTTTAGAGAGGGCATTGAAACCACAGCACACATATACTGACAACCTATCTTTATATGAACATGATTGGTATAAAGAATAACAGGTTATACATTTCCGCCAACTACTCCTCAACTCTATTAATTCTCTGAAAACTCGCGTGAACGCCATTTTATCAATTGATTGTACTTGTTTGCTAATTAAACCCAGGTTATTCTATTCTTTCAAGTTTTGTCTGCTTCTAATTCTAAAGAAAATTTAGATAAAGATTCCATCAAAACATGTCCCTATTTTTTCATCCCAGAGTATACACACACGAATATCAACCAATTTCAGTAATTACTAATGAATATTTATATAGGTTTCTTGACTTGAGAGGGTTTATTTGGGTTCACTTTTTTTTTTTTTTTTTTTTTTAAAGACAGTGTCTTACTCTGTCACCCAGGCTGAAATGCAATGGCAAGATCATAGCTCACTGCAAGGTCAAACTCCTAAGCTCCAGCAATCCTCCACCTCAGCCTCCAGAGTAGCTAGGACTACAGGCAGACACCAACACCCCCGACTAATTTTTTTTTTTTTTTAGGTAGAGATGAAGTCCCGCTATTTTGTCCAGGCTGTTCTCAAACTCCTGGCTCAAGCCTTATCCTCCCAAAGTGCTAGGATAACAGGTGTGAGCCACCATACCCAGTGTGGGTTCACTTTTCAAATTACTAACTCTTTGGCTAATTTCTAGTTTGTATCATTTTTTTTTTTTTTAGGAAAGCAATCTTCTACAATTATGCTTTTTGTTTTCAATTTTTCAAAAGGTCACAAGGAATTTCTACCCATACTTGTTGATTTAATTACTCTTACACTTCATACTTTTTCATGGATACTCAAAACAGTGTTTTAAAATATATACTTGTATTCAATTATGTTTTTATACCCTTTTGGTTAACTTAGTACATGTTTATCATCTACTATGTTCCAGGCAAAGTACTAGGTGTTTAGAACTGATCCCTCTCTTAATTGTTAGGTAAGTGCTATTATTCTCCTTTTTAAATGAGGAAGTTGAAGCTCAGAGTGCTGAAAAAAACTGCCCAATGTCCAAAAGTTTATATGGGTTAAGAGACAAAATTAGAACGCAGGTCTTTCTGACTCTAAAAATCTGGCTCTTCCATCATGCACACTGATATGAAGCTAAATGGGAGCTAATCCCCATAAACCCAAGAAAGTCACAGGCATATAACAAAATAATCCTAGCACAACATGTATAGTTCTACCAATTTTCCTAATGCTATTTTGTGTTAGAAAACTTTTCTGAAAACTACTTGTGCAATTTTTTCCTATGTAAGCTGAAATTAAATTTTGTGCAGTTAAACATTCACTGCCTATTATCTTGAATGTTCTATGAACTGTGCTAAGTGCTCACAGTAAATACCATGTAGTTAAGAAATACATTTCACACCATGAACCAATACACATAACAACTGCAACAAAAAAGCAATTACTGTTGTTGCATGTAACATACTGTCATCTTTTCTATTCTCTATTACAGTTTTCTTAACACAGATCATGATCCACTAAATTTATTTTACAACCCACTTACAGGTCACACTCCCCAATTTGCCAAGCATTGTTTTAGATAAAACAGGCTGACCAGCTGAAATCTTGACTTTGCTTCTGATTCAATCTGGCCATCCTGGCAGCAGATAACACCCATAAGAGCTTATTTGGCTACTCCCTTAGTAGTAGTATAACGGATATAGTGCCTCAAATCACCCTATGCTTTAGTACATTCTCGTATTTAATGCTGAATTACTTGTGAAAGCTTCAGATTTTTCCTAATTTGAAAATATTAAGCTGTTAGGGCCAAATTATTAATGCGAGCTCAAGTTTTACTTTAAAAACATTTCTTTTAAAAAGTAATTATTGCAATCTAGCTTAAAGTTATAGTACAGTGACAGTCTATAACCATTAAAGAAACATCTTTAGGAAAACAAACTGCCTTAGATATTTGAAGAAACCTAAATCAACCTTAAACATTTGTTTGTTTTTGTTTTTTTTGAGACAGGGTCTCCCTCTGTTACTCAGGCTGAAGTGCAGTGGCACAATCACAGCTCACTGAAGCCTTGACCTCCCAGGCTCAAATGATCTTCCCACCTCAGTCTCCCAAAGTGCTGGGATTAAAGGGGTGAGCCACCATGCCTGGCTAAACATTATGTTTATAAGCCAACTTTTTTTTCAAGAAAAAAAGTAAAGTTTTTATCTGGTAAATATTTGTTAGCATACTAGATGGAAAGATGGAAGAAACCTTAGGAATTAAAATGATCATATAAACTCATTTCAAAAATGAAAAAAATTAAAGGTTTGGAAAGTTAAGTGATTTGGCCAAAGTCATACACATCTTTAACATCTGTCAGTTCAGTCTCTTTCCACTATGTGTCACATTGTCCATACCTTCCAAATATCAATAACCGTAATAACAAGGCCAACCATGATATCTCCCCTATCTAAATTCTAAGGTAATTATAGTTTGGCCCACACGATTTAAGTATGTTTGATTATGTAAGCTTGTGGAGTGTCCTAGAATGGTTTCCTGGATATACATTTTAACTCCCCATTAAGACCTTTAGATATGTCTTATAAATACACTGACCCTTATAAACTGTTAAATATGGTAATATAATTTATCCAATAAAACTACTTGAAAATCAGTTCCATTTTTAATCTCCCTAATTGCACGCAATGACTGCCAAAATCTTAGGCCTGGAATCCATCACAGCTGTTGTAACTATCAAATGAAACCATTTCTCCTTTAAAAAAAGGAATTGCTCTTTTTATTTGCACAATCTACCTTCTCCCAAGGTATGACCAAGAAGGTTTCAGTTGTAATTTCAAACCTATTACAGAGCATCACAAATAATATGAAAACCAATGTAATTCTTATCTTTTCTTATATCGTTAGGTCATCGTTTGAACTGTTTTTATAAAAGTGATTTAAATAATTTTTTAAATCACCACTATATAACCACATGATCTTTTAAAATACCAAATCATAAATCTGATGAAACTTTTTTTCATGTTTTGTTGATGTGGCTTAAGTTATCTCAAAGGAAAAATTCATATTCAACTACAAATCAATGAAAAGTCTGTGTCTTCTCACACAGATTCTCCCAAAGATAGTTCTAAGGTAGAATTCAGGAGTGTGCATTCTTCTACTTTAAGGCAGTAGCAAACATTCTCCAGAAAACATATGCTTTGAAAATATGCTTTCTTAGTAAAGAGTAACTATTCTACAATCTGAAACTCATACAAAATGTGAAACATACCCCTAACCCAACAGGCCAGGGACTAGGGACACCTGGCCTTCATCTCTGAAGAAATTTAACAATATGTTCCTCCAAGTCTCTTGACAATGGTATCTACCAGGAAAATACTCGTATCTCTTAGATGAACTAATATTAAGAGCTTAATATTAATGATACTTAAAACAAGCATCTACTTAATGCTAAGGGATTCTACGAAAAATATGTTTGCCTAATAGCAATCTTAAAAAAAAAAAAGCAGAACTTTACTTAAGCAAGACTGGGAAAAGACATTTATTCTTATATGGCATAGACTGTGAAAAAGCTGATAGTTTATTTTTCTCTGAAATTTGATTAGTACCAATATAATGAAATTATGTATGGGAAAAATTAAGACAATCAAAGCCTACTGTAATTAAAGGTGTTTTAGCACAGATGCTGGTCCTCAAACGTTTGCTTTGTCAGCCGTCTAAACAACTTTGACACTGCAGTAATTAGCACACTCTGTATAACATTTTAAATGCAAGTTCAACAAAACCAAGCTATTATATATTGCAAAATGAATGCTGATCAAGCTATCAAATGTATTTCTATCTCTATTACCATGTTGACCGTATATGTGGCACATACCCAGATTAGCCATGCTCAGTATGAAGAACACAGAAGAACATACAAAACTAGAAGACTGTGCTGCCTAAGCTAATGAAAACACACAAACACCCACCTCAAGAGGAACAGATTCTGACTCTAAAACAAAGGAACCAAACTTAAGAGTCCTTAAAGCCAGAATATCTCACAAACACCTTCTAAGACAGATTTCCATTCTTTACTTTGATATTAAGCCTACCAGCCAGATGCTATTCCAGGCACTGAGGATACAGTGTGATCAATAAAATGAGGAGAGAGAAAACTATCCTCATGGAACTTGTATTCCCCAAGACAAGCTTGTCCAACCCACGGCTCACAGTGGCTTCTGAATGCAGCCCAACGCAAACTCATAAACTTTCTTCAAACATCATAAGATTTTTTTTTTGTGATCCTTCTTGCTTGCTTGCTTGCTCATCAGCTATCACATTAGCGTCGTTTATGTGTCGCTCAAGGCAATTCTTCTTTCAGTGTGGCCCAGGGAAGCCGAAAGTTTGGACACCCCTGCTCTAAGAGATGCAAATAGTTTCCTGTTACCTAAAAACTCCAAAATACTGCCTGAAGCCCTAGACTAAGAAAGTTTTAAAGGCCATGTTCAAATTTCAAAAGAAATAATTCATTAGTATATCTGTTACGGACAGAATGGGAACTTAAATTTGCCATCCTCATTCTAGGAAATCATTTTTCATACTTCTACTTATATATTACATAAAAGTTAATCTAATAATAAAGTTTTATGCTAATCTCTTTCATAATTCAGAATGGGACTGAATAGTTAGTTATCTCCACTTCAGTAGAAATAGAGGGATACTATATTTAAATGTAACTATTGTCTTCACAAGGGCTACACAAGTACTTTCATACTTCTCAGACTATACATAGAATTATAATAATAATTTTACCTGCCATCTTAGAATTTAGGACTATGGGGAGATGATTTTATAATCCATGTCTCCCTTATAAAAAGCTGATCACAACCAGGCGCAGTGGCTCATGCCTATAATCCAACACTGGGAAGCCGAGGCAGGCAGATGGCTTGAGTTCAGGAGTTCGAGACACAGTTCTAATAGCTGAAGAAACCATGAATTATAAAAAATTGTTACACAAACTATTGTACCAATGATTTTTAAAAAGAACAGGTAGAGAATAAAGGCTAGAAAGTTTCAACCACTACATATTTTAATTCTAAAGGTGTTTAATAGTTACAAATAAATATCTTTTTTCCTAAAAAGCAAACAGATCACAAATACCTGATTAACCCTTTAAAACTAGTGAACATCCCTAAAATGCTTTTCCTATTAGTTGACTGCTACCCAGACTGATGACATAAAAACCACAGCGGAGAAGTAACTTCACCTTACACTGCCATAATGCTTTGACAGTTTCTGAGGTATTTTCACATTCATTCTGTCATTTAGCTAATATTTGATGGCATGACTAAAAAGACTAGTTGTTTTTATTTAACAGGGAACATCATTATCTAAATTAAACTCATCTTTTCTTGGCCTTCTCCCTGTATTTCGTGTCTCATAATCTGTTTCCTGTTAGAGTTAGTATACATGGTTATTTTCTCTAATATAGTTCTTTGAGGGCAGCTTCTATGTTTTATAAATCTTTGTTTCCCCTACTAACCCATACATGAAGGTAGCAGTTTAACAAAGGTTTGCTCAATGAGTTCCCTGTGCTTGAAATACACTCCTCCCACATTAGTTTAGCTATCAAATTCTAGCCTTCAAATTTTAGTTTAAATGTCCTCCTCTACCAGGGTGCAAAATCAACACACAAAAAACAGTTTTTCTCTATATGCCAGCAATGAACAATCCAAAAAAACAGTAATAATAAGAAGAAAACAATTCTATTTACCACAGTATCCAAAATAATAAAATATCTAGGAATCAATTTAGTCAAAGAGGCAGAAGTTTTTTTTTTTTTAAACACTGAAAACTACAAAACATGGCTGGCCGGAGTGCAAGGGTGTTTAAAACTAACTGATCACAACCAGTTACATATTTTTTTGTTCCTTCTCCACTCTCGTTGCTTTACTTGACTAGCCTTAAAAAGGTTAAAAAAAAAAAAGGCCGAGCACAGTGGTTCACGCCTGTAATCCCAGCATTTTGGGAGGCCAAGGCGAGTGGATCACTGGAGGTCAGAAGTTCAATACCTGCTTGGGCAACACAGTGAAACTCCGTCTCTACTAAAAATACAAGTATTAGCTGGGCGTGGTGGCATACACCTGTGATCCCAGCTAGCCAGGAGGCTGAGGCAGAAGAATCACTTGAACCCGCAAGGTGGAAGTGATCATGCCATTGCACTCCAGCCTAGGTAACAGAGCCAGATTCAGTCTCAAAAAAAGAAAAGAAAAAAAAAATAACTACAATAGACTCCTAAAGAAGTTAAAAACTTAAATAAATGGGAAATTATCCTCTGTTCATGCATCAAAAGACTTAATATTATTAAAATGGCAATAATATCCAAAGTAATCTAAAGATAAAATGCAATTCCTATCAAAATTCCAATAGCCTTTTTAATAGAAATGGAGAGCCAACCAATCCTCAAATTCATATGAAAATATAAGAGGCCCTGAATAGCCAAAACAATATTGAAAAAGAAGAAGAAAGTTGAAGGACTCACATTTCTCGCTTTCAAGATCTACTACAAAGCTATCATAATAAAAACAGTGTGGTACTGGCGTAAGGACACATATGAAAATCAGAATTTAATGCAGAGTCCAGAAATATACATACCTATGGCCAACTGATTTTCAACAACGATGTCAAGAGCATTCAGTGGGGCAAGAATGGTCTATTCAACAAGTGATGCTACAACAACAGGATATCCACATGCAAAAAAATGAAACTGAACCCCCACCTAATTCCACATATAAAAAAAAAATTCAAAATAGATCAACCACCAAAATGCAAAAACTAAAACCATAAAACTCTCAGAAGAAAATACAGCAGATCTTTATAATCCTGGACTTAGCACTGAAAGCAAAAGCAAACAAAAATGAATAAATTGAACTTTATCAAATTTAAAGTGTGTGTGCATCAAGGGACATTATGAAGAAAATGAAAAGACGGCATACGGCATTGGAGAAAAATATATGTATATCATAGTTGATAAGGGTCTAGTATCTAAAATATATAAAAAACTACTGCAACTCAGTAACATAAAGAGAAACAAACCAATTAAAAAATGAGCAAAGGTCTTGAACAGACATTTCTCCAGAGGATATACAAATGGCCAATAAGCACATGAAAGATGTCAACATCATTGGTCACTAGAGAAATTTAAATCAAAACTGCAATGAAATAACCACTTTATACTCTCTAGGATGGCTGTATTACAATTTTTGAAAAAACTGCTAATAACAAGTGTTGGTGAGGATGCAGAGAAATTAGAAACCTCATACATTGCTGAATATATGGTGCAGCCACTGTGGAAAACAGTGTGGCATTTCCTCAAGAAGCTAAACACAGAATTACCATATAACCCAGCAATCCCACTCCTAGTTATATACCCAAAAGTGTAGACAGATAATCAAACAAATACACGTACATACACTGACAGCTATTCAAAATAGCCAAAAGGTAGCAACAACTCAAATGTCTATCAATGAATGAACAGGTAAGCAAATTGTGGTATATCCATACAATGGAATATTATTCAGCCATAGAAAAGAATAAAGAATTCATATATGCTACAACGTAAATGCACATAGAAAATTTGTGCTAAGAAAATGAAACAAAGTACAGTAGAATATGATACTATTTATATGAAATATCCAGAATAGGTAAATTCATAGAGACAACATGCAGATTAGTGGTTGCCAGGGACTCTTGCAGAAAAGGTTGTAAGGAAAAACTGTTGAATGGATACCAAGTTTCCGTCTGCCATAATAAAATGTTTAGGAACTAGAAAGAAGTGGCAGTTACAAAATATTATGCAAGTACTAAATTCCAATGAATTGTTTGCTTTAAAAAGGTTAATTCTATATTATTAATTCAACTTCATCTCAATTTTTAAAATATCCTCTTTAACATAGTCTCCTTAACAGATTTATATCCTACTGTGCTGGCTTGCAAAAGGACAAATTCTTTTCTTCTAATAAACACTGAGGTAATCACTTTATATTTTACTTGCATTTCAAATATATGTGCCCTGCCCTAAAATTTTACTTAGAATGTGGATCATTTCATCTTGCCTAATTCTGCAGTGCCTATCTCTCCCAGCTCCAGCTTTGATATGCTCTTTCACTTCCTAGTCTCTAAGTTTTGCTGCAATCCCTTAGGAAAGAGAAATGGACACAAAAACTTTGACACAAATATTTTGAAGTTATCCTTACTCTCAATTAACTATAACAAATGCATTATTTTTTATTTATAGCATGTAAGTAGCCCATACTAAATAAACTAATTTATAAGTAATCAGGCAAATTTTAGTACATTTTTAAATGTCTCCAAAGTCAAATCAGGATCAATGGGCAAATCAAAGAGCCTAACATAAAACTGTGGTAAACAGCAAGAAAATTTTAAAAAGCTGATATGCCCCTTTTAGCCATATGTTTAGTTTTCAGACAAGCTAGTCATTATCTGAGAATTTAGCACATATTTCTCTGGTACATTTTAATGAAAATTCACTAATTTATACCTTCATCACCTTTCAAGTTAGTGAATTCCCAAGATAAAACAACACATAAATTAAATGCTGTTCTACAAGTCTTAACTATGAATTTAATTAGCAGTACAAACAGAATCCTTATATTTAAAGGGTAGTTAATTACAGTACAGGAGATTTTAAAAGAGGTCATTGGAAGATTTCATGTTCATGGTTATTTCTTCTCCCACCAAGAATTTCTTGCAATACACCTGTTTAAAGGCCAGAGTTATCACAAAACCATTCATTTCCACATAAACAGAAGACTGCAATATAGCTGTCATTTAAAATGTTATCTGTAGGCCAAGTGTGGTGGTTCATGCTTGTAATCCCAGCGCTTTGGGAGGCTGAGGTGGGCAGATCTCCTGAGGTCAGGAGTTCAAGACCAGCCTAGCCAACATGGTGAAACCATGTCTCTACTAAAAATACAAAAATTAGTCAGGCATGATGGCACATTCCTGCAATCCCAGCTACTCGGGAGACTCTATCTCAAAAAAAAAAAAAAAAAAAAGAAAAGAAAAGAAAGAAAAAATAAAAAGAAATGTTATTTGTAAAATATTGATCTCAATGTGGCCTCTGGCCAGAGACACTGCTTAATGGCAAAAGCTACTGTTTTTTAAAAATGCCAAATTAAAAAAAAAAAATTAAGATAAAATTAAAATTCTATGCTCAAATCCACCATTGCTAATAACTTTGCATTGTTAAATAAAATGACCCTGATCTTAATCTCTCATCGGTCTGTAACACTAGCTTCTTCAAAACAAAACTGTCTCTACAGAGCAAACATTTACAATGAAAATTTTAGCTTTATGAAAATGATTGAGGCCGGGCGCAGTGACTCATGCCTCTAATCCCAGCACTTTGGGAGGCCAAGGCGAGTGGATAGATCACTGGAGGTCAGGAGTTTGACAACAGCTTACCAACATGGTGAAACCCCATCTCTACTAAAAATACAAAAAATCAGCCAGGTGCGGTTGTGGGTGCCTGTAATCCCAGCTATTTGGAAGGCTGAGATAGGAGAATTGCTTGTACCCAGGAGGCTCACTGCAGTGAGCCGAGATCACGCCACTGCACTCCAGTCTGGGTGACAAGGGCAAACTCCATCTCAAAAAAGAAAAAAAAAAAGAAAAGAAAAGAAAAAGAAAATGATTGAATAGAAAAAAATACATGTATGAAATTTTAATTCATTTTAGATGTTTACATATTCTAACTCTTCAATATGAGTAAAAATGAGGACATTTTGACATGTATTACCACCTAACATTACAAAAGGAGTATGTTGTCTTTCGCTTTCCCTAAAAATCTTTTACAGAACGCAGAACTGTTCCATTAATAGAGGAATCTGAAATAATCCAATTATATGTAAATATATTTCTAAATGTCCACCATTTGAAAATGGAATGCCAATCCTTATGATGCCCAATCATTTATCTAAATGGGCTAAATATTTTGTCTATTCAGAGACAGTTTAACAGTGAAATAGGGGTTAACTGTAATCAGAAACCTAGAACTCCTTAGGAAAGACTGAGAGGAAATGGTAACTTTTGGAAAATCCCAAATATTTTAAACACAGGAACGTATCTAGCTTTGACAAGCTGTATAGCCGTGGTATAAATGCTTCCATCTTCAGTAGCTGTTAAAATAAGCAGTCATTTGCAATTTTGACAGAGAACAGAATTCATTTCCTCTATACAGCTGCATTGTTTCAAAGTCCGTTAAACATCGGTGTGACAGGATTGATTTTTTGGAGCATAGATATTTACTGTATTGCCCTAAAGGACCTAATTTTAAAATAAATAAGGAAAATATGTGTGTGTTTATGTGAGCAAAGGGGAGAATATGGAAAGTCAAACGAGGGAAAACAAGAAAAAAGGATAATCAAAACCATACATCTACATTAATGCATATAGGCATATTTAAAAAGACTTTTAAAAACTTTTTTTCATATAGTACAAAATCAATGCTCAGAACAATCCATCAAAGAAAAACTGATAAATGAAAAGACAAGCCACAAACTGGGAGGAAATACTCACAAATTGCGTATCTGATAAAAGACTTCTGATCAGAAAATATAAAGAACTCTCAATTAAAAAATAGTGTCTTTTAATGTGCAAAAGATTTTAGTAGACTGTTCACCAAAAAGATATACAGCTAGCAGATAAGCTCACAAAAGCATGCTCAATATCATTAGTCATTAGGAAAGTGAAAACTCCAACCACAATTATATATCCCACTATACACCTATCAGAATGGTTAAAAGAAGAAAAAACCTTGCAATACCAAGTGCTGGTGAGGTTACAGAGCAATTGAAATTCTTTTAAACTGCTGGAAGGAATGCACAATGGCACAGCTAGTTTGGAAAACTATTTGGCAGTTTCTTATAAAGTTTATGTTTAACAAGTTAAGTTTGCAAGTAAATAAGCTTAATGGGTGCAGCGGCTCACACCTGTAATCCCAGCACCTTGGGAGGCCAAGGTGGGAGGACTATTTAAGCCCAGGAGTTTGAGACCAGCCTGGGCAACATGGCAAAACTCCATCTCTACAAAAATTAGGCATAGGGATGTATGCTTGTAGTCCCAGCTACTTGGGAGGCTGAAGTGGGAGGATCACCTGAGCCCTGGGAGGTCGAGGCTGCAGTGAGCTGTGATCCTGCTACTGCATTCCAGCTGGGTGACAGAGTTAAGACTCTGTCTTAAAAAAAAAAAAAAAGAAAAGAAAAAGAAAAAAGTATAAACTTACCATACAACCTAGTAAGCCCCCTCCTCGATATTTACCTAGGTGAAATGAAATTTATGTTCACAAATTTGTAGGCAAAAGTTTATAGCAGCTTTATTCCTAATTGCTAGAAACTGGAAACAACCCAAACATCTTTTATATGTGAATAAACCGTGGTACAACCAAACTATGAAATACTATCAGCAATAAAAAGGAATAAACAACTCATACCCCCAACAGCCAGACTCAAAAGGTTGTAGGATTGCATTTACAGGACATTTTAGAAAAGGCAAAACTATATAGAGAGAAAACAGATCAGTGGTTGCCAGGAACTGAGGGTGATAGTTGGCACTGACCAAAAAAAAGGAGAGTAAAATTTCTAACTATATACATTTGTGTACACACATTTGCCAAAACTTGCAGAATTATACGTTTAAAAACATGGATTCTACTGTATGTAGATTAGTTTATTTAAAAAAAAAAAAAAAAAAAAAAGAGCCCTCACTTTAAGGTCAAGAAGATGCCGGCCAGCCTCAAGAGTATACAGGAAACAAAACCCTTCTTTATGCTGTTATAAAACTGCTGTTCCCACAACTTGAATGCTATATGCAGTCCAGGTGGGATACAACAACAACAAAAAACACACAAATAGAGAAGACTCAAAGAATGGCAGAAAAATGCTGAAGAGAAAGACTGCTGCTTTATGGGACACAGTCTCCAGTTAGAAAGACAAGGACTGAAAGTAGATATGACTGAAGTCTCTACAACCAGGAAAAATATGGCTAGAGGGAGCATTACCTTAATTGTTAATCCCAACACCTAGGAAAGGGGTTATGGCTTAAAACTTTTGAGTTTTACATTTAGGACTGAAAATAAAGAAATGTCATAGATGAAAGCAAAGCTACAAAACTCATTCTTCAAATACAGTATGTGGAAAGTGGATGGAAAAGCTGTATGCAAAAAGCATTAAAAAAAATAATACCTGGGGAAAATGTTTAGTCTTTTTCAGAAAAATGCAATGTTTTTGAAGACAAAATGTGGCAAACTGGAAACAGCAAGAAACACAGAGTCAAGAAAGGTTGCAGAACTAAATCAGATGATGCGTAATGAAGTCTATTAATGGTAAAGTGTAAAAGTGCTAATAACTCTTATTTTAGTGTACTATGAGCTATGAAAAACAAACACGAGAATTCTTAAGCTAGTATGCTAATCTCACAGATGATTATGGTCACAGGGCCATAAATAGAAGAGTTAAGACTCAAAACCAAATGCATCTGACAAAGTCTTTCTTGACCAGTATATTATTCTATCTCCTGATACTTAAAAGAAATAATTTTTAAAAAGTATACTAGCAAATTACAGGAGCAAAGCAACATATTCAATAACCATCAGGCCAGTTCTATAAAGTAAAAGGTTTTTTTTCTTTCAGTCTGTGAACATCAGCATAGAAATTCTGTGGTAGGGATTACCATTTCTGTTCATCGACTCTGATGTGGTTGGTTGCAAGTGTTTCTGCAAGTCTAGGAGGGGCTTATTACAATGACCCCATGATGTGGTTAAGAAATTTGGAAAAAATATATTCACTTCAATCCAATGAATTCTTATGAAGTGCCAACTCTTTAGAATACGTATGTCCAGGCTCAGCGGCTCATGCCTGCTTTGGGAGGCCAAGGCGGGTAGATCACCTGAACTTAGGTGTTCGAGACCAGCCTGGGCAACATGACAAAAACCCATCTCTACAAAAAATACAAAAATTAGTTGGAGGTGGTGGTGTACCTGTAGTCTAAGCTACTGAGGCTGAGGTGGGAGAACAGATTGAGCCTGAGAGGTTGGGGCTGAAGTGAGCCATGACCGTAGCACCACTGTACTCTGGCCTGGGAGACAGCGAGACTCTGTCTCAAAAAACAAAACAAAACAAAAAAAAGGTATGACAACCATAAATAATAAGCCCAGAGAATAAAGTTCTATTCTGGTTAAAAACAAGGAATCTGTACATATAGCCTAATTTTTCTTCCTTCTCTGATTATCTATGTAGTCTCAATTATCTAATTCTGAACCAAGTAATATACAGCATACTATTCTTTTTCAGCCTAATCTTCAAATAAACCATAGGTATTTTTTTAGAAGAAGATACTCTCATCTTATAAACTTCTAGAATGTTAATGATTAAAGCTCATATTTTCCTATGGTGCCCTTTGCAAATTACAGACATAAGTGTTTTTAAAATGCCTCATAAGTGTTCCACACTAGAGACACCAATGTTCTTTCTGCCTATAAAGGCCACTGCTGGTGTCAGAAGAACAGAAAACATTGCTCTAAATTTTTCCTTCACAATGAACAGGGTGAAAAAAGTAAGAGAAAGAAATTAGTAACTATGACAATGAAAGAAGAGGATGAATTTAAAAACATAGAAGAGTATCGCCCAGCAAAACCACAGGTGCAAGAGGCAGGCTCTTAACAATCACCAGTCCAACAAACACCTTCATTTTAACAATAGGAGGGAGAGACAGTGGTGGAAAATAATGAAATAAGCAAGACATGAACAGAATTATTAAATCTGCACCTCATGCAACTCAGGGAAAAGAGCTTTAAACAAAAGCTAACAAAGCCATGAACTTGTGCTTCTCTCACCAGCATCAAACACTGTTCACCGTCTAGCCTCAAAAACCACAAGACCAATTTTGGGCATCCAAGCCTGAATCTAGGCCAATTCCAAAGATCCCATGAGAGCCCTCCTACGACAACAAGGCTCTTGTGACAACATTCTAGGGGGGAAAGTAGCATCCCAAAAGTGAAGTATGTGGATTGGAGAAAAGGACACAGACTGGTGAAAGTATGTTCTCAACTGTTAAAAGAGAGGGAAATATACAGAGCACAGGTTCACAAAGCTTTTCTCTGTACAGTATCTAACACAAATTATAAATCTAAGAAATAGTAATATGAAGGCTATTAAATGTTTCCATGTGAACCGGCTTTAATATGCCTTAGTCACAACGTGGTAAGACCGAAATATTAAGTCTAATACTCAAGGGCTTTGGGGTGGAGAAGAAGAAGTAATATATATATGTTTTAATATGTTCATATTATTGTTATTTTTTAATGTAAACCTCAAATTTATAAATTATATTTTTCGATATGAAAGGTTTTAAATTCTTTATTACTTTGGCTTTTTCCCTAAGAATTCAGTTCAGAATAATATATCCATTGCTGACAGGAGTATTTATCTGTAAGTAACATTCAGATAACAAGTAACAAAAACCACTGTATAAAGTTAAGCAGCCATTGGCTTTAGAGGAAAAAGAAAGGTTCCTTGGAAGCTTGGAGGGCTTATTGAATGCTTACTGTTCTAGAATTCTGATTTTAGGGAAAGATGGAATCTCAGAACTCCAGTAGCCATAATTCACACACTTTGGAAGCATATTCATTCAAACTCTGACCTCGTAGCTCTGAAATAAAACACATCTTTTACCCCTAGATGCGCTAAAGGTTCATAAAAGCGGAAGATTCATACAGAGTAATGGTGACCAATGAGGATACTCTCATCTATTCACAACGACCTGTTCCTGACACAGCGCAGCAGAAACATTCTACAGTTCTCCTAAAGGACAATAATAGCAACCCAATCATGTCTGACTTTACATACGACCTTCAAAACAGCCTACCAACCCTTGGGTCGGGGGCGGGGGGGATTCTTGTTTTAGAAATAAATACAAGTTATCAGTAGCCCAGATTTTCCTTTTGACCATAGCTATCTCCTTTAATACAAACTCCTAAGACCATTATCATTTCCCTCTTCTGTAACGCTGACCTTGTTTAAGCTTGTGTTTCATGAGAAGACACTGAATATTGTTTTGAAATGAAATAAATTCAAAATAACAGCATTTGTGAGATTAACATGAAAACTTCTGTGCAATTTCTGAAGATCTGTGGGAATAATAGTATTAAGTGCTACTATTTTTTTCCTTTTTTCCTCAGGAGGTGGACCGCATTTCCAGATACAGTGAAAAGACTACCAACAGAGTAATAGTTACACCAATAACATATATAAACAGGACTGCTGAGAGCGTAACACAGATTTTGGAGTTACTGCACAGAGGGACCAATAATCACAGTACTCCAGCTTTCAGTAAAAACCAGTTCACAGGTACAAAGAGTTTCAATTTAAATGTCTGATCCAGGTATTAAGTAGAACTATTCAAAGTGTTTGAAAATTCTCTTAGTAAAATACTCACATATCTGAGTAAGATAATTGCATATCTAAGTGCTAAGGATTTTTTAAAGCTTTTTTTTTTAAGAATCAAAGTAAAAACCATCACAAAGACCCTACTGAAATAAAAATAACACAGAAAACAGTAAGTTTTCTCTAAGCCATACCATGATTTCAAGATACTATTTGTCAAAATCAACATTTCTATGCCTCAATATTCTCAACTATAAATGACTTTTACCAATTATTTCTAGCCCTAAAATTCTATGACTTGATGAATTCTGTGTCTTTTTTAGGGTTTCCATATGTATAAAATACTGTTACACAGAAGTAGATATTGTAAGAATGAATTCAATATAGACTCAGAAGTAGAAGATGCAGGCCTCTGCTCTCAGGAAATTTGCAATGAAGACTAGGAAATTAGACAAATAATGTAAGAGTTTCGAAATTTTAGAAGACAATGCAAAGTATGACAGCTTTTATACCCAAAGGGAGGTATAGGGAGTATCTGCAACAATTTCAAAACCTGACATACAAGTGCGCTGGCTTGGTCTGGAAAGTTAAATGTGGCTTATTCTTCTATGCTGTAAAGCATATACAGGATGTGGACAGGCAGAAAGACAAAGAGTGCCACTAGCAAAGATCAGTCAGTCCAGCTAAAGAAGTCTGGCTGAAGTGCAAGGCCACATAGGGAAATATTTGGAGATGAGGCTGTAAAATACACCAAGCCAGGACTGTAACCAAGAGGCAATTTACAAGACATGGAAAAGTTGAAGGAGGAATGAAAGTAGAGGTTCAGAAAACTTAATCTCAACGGGGAATAAGGATGGCTTATAGATGAAAGACCAAAAAAGCAAAATGGTGCACAATTAAGGTAGAGAAATACAGCCATTTTTTAGTTTTCCAAGTCAAAGAAAATCTGCTACTGAGGCCAAAGTAACTGGTTATCCCTGTCAATGAAATTCATCAACTCTTCACTTTTTCTTATAAAACAGCTTAAGTATAGTTTAGACTGTTTATTTTATTAAAATCTTTCACTATATTTCTAAAGTGTCATAAACTGTATTTATTAAAAAATCTGCTTTAATTCAGAAAATTAGGACAGTATTATTGGTCCTAAGCCTTTCAAAAGAAAATTAAGGCTGCTGCACAGTTTCATTAATTCTGTTAGGCCCTAAGGGTGCCCTTTGGGTACTGACAGAAACCATTTATTGGTCAATGTAACCCCTCCCAAAACTGTACAACTTATTCTGTCACTCCGTGGGAAAGTCTAGCTGCTTATGTAGTCTGTAAATCTATCACACAAAAACAAAATTAGCATCTCTAATATAATGGCTACTAAAATATTACGTTATTAAGTGTTTTCCAGAAATACCGTTAAAGTCTCAAAAAAAGAAAAAAAATGGGTAATTCCATTTCTGTCCCATTAACTACTTCATTATACATTTACTCATTTCTTTACAGTTAACAGTATGCCTAAAATAATAAACTTGAGTAACATGTTAAATGCTCTGTGATTTTTCTATCCATTATCAAAATGAAAAGACTTCACTTGAAACTCAGTTCATTTTACACACTGAGGTAGTCTAAAAAAATTCCACCCAAATTCAATTTTGATAACTCAAATAGTTTAAACATACTAAACATTTAGAAGATGTCCATTTACGGAAGCCTGTAGTACAATTAATTCTTTCATAAAATTGAGAGACACCAATGTAAAGTGAATAAACATCCCTGGTTAATCTGGCTTTCTAAGTTTGGATTTTAAATTTTCTTGAAGTGTATTCTTTTTAGATGGTGCTATAAAAACTGGCTTATAATGAAATTACTCCCATCATAATAGATCAGAGAAATGTAATATATTGCAACTCAGTTTTCTGATTAGTCAGGCATGGACCTAATTAGCTACAGTGAGTTTCACTGTGTCCTGCTCCCTGGCAGCATGAGGCAGCTTTAGAGACAGAGCAGAAGGCACACAATCTTTATCATCATCCTTTAATTTAGATCCTACTTCTGCCAATGATTAATCTAAGATATCATCCACCATTCCAAATGGTCCTTCCAAGTAATAATGCCAGGTTTTCACAAGACAACCTGAGTCAAGCTCTGGGCACACAGTAGGTATTTTCTGTCCCAGGCCCATTATACCTTCTGTGCTTGCCTAAGGAGTAAGACAACAAGCTACAAAGTACTAAAGGCACAATAATGCCTCATTAATCTTTTTTTTTTCAGGATTATAAACTGAGTATTTTATTTTTTGAGACAGGGACACACTCTGTTGCCCAGGCGAGAGTGCAGTGGTGCAGCCTTAACCTTTTGTGCTCAGACCACAGGGTGCGCTACCACAACTGGCCACTTTTTTATTTTTGGTATGGACAAAGTCTCACCATCTTGCCCAGGCTGGTCTCCAACTCCTGAGCTCAAGCAATACACCTGCCTCAGCCTCCCAAAGAGCTGGGATTACAGCTGTGAACCACTCTGCCCGGCCTTTAAATTGAATATTTTAAAACACAACCACAAAGAAAAGGCGAGAGCAATTAAGAGAAAACCCACAAATGAAGAATATTATGTCAAAAAAATTTCAGGCTTCCTTTCATGGAGTGCTCTAGAAATTATTTCCCACCTATATGAGAAAAGCATATTTTAAATGGTAACAATCATGAAATTAAAACTTTTATTGTACTTCCATAAGTATATGGTCTACATCGAAAAAAAAATATTTTTCTTGATGCATTTCCTTTCCATAATGGGTTTGTGCCAGCTAAAAGGACTCAAGCAGTAGGAAAATCAGCACACTGGGTGTTATTTATTTAGTCCATGTTCTTCCTCATGCCATCATTTAACTATGACTGTCTCAGGCATGACTGCTTCACCTGGATATGCTCTAAGAATACTTCTTATGACAAAAGATCAACTCTTCTGGAAAAAAAAAAAAAACTAAACCTGTGTAACAAAAATAATGGATTTAAGACTAATACATCTGTTTCCTCCACTTACGTTTTTTCATTATGCAAAAAAAAAAAAAAAAAAAAAAAAAACTTTTGTGAACAGGTGAGAAAAGATAAAAAAGAGAAGGGAGGGAATACCCCAAGGAATAGAAGCTACAATTAGAAGACGGATAGGAAGAATATGTACGCTACTAGTCAAACAACTGAAGAATATTTACCAAGAATAAATGGTGTGTGAATCAATTTCTTAGAATTCTAGACCAGTGATATAAAATTAAAGAAAAATCTAAGTAAACCCACATATCCTTTGTTGTGCTGGACAATAATGATACATGTGTGTTTAAATTAAGCTACCTTAAAAAATAAAAGTAAGCAAAACAATGTAAAGGTACATTTGAAAACGGTTAAGATAGCAAATTTTCAAGTATCTTTTTCTATCACCATAAAAAAAATCACAAAAGAATGGCACAGAACAATCTAGAATTCTTATACTTAACAAAGAGATATCCAATTTTTAGGATTTCTTATTTAACCTATATATAGCCTGATTTTATGAAAAAAATGGACAAGCAATTTCACTTGTAAAGATACCAAAAAGTTTTAACTGATTTATAAATATTCCTAATGTTCTGATATAGGGTATTTTACTATTGGCTATTAATGAAAACTTTGATCTTATGAACATGAATCTACAGTTCTGTTGTTGTTTACCCACATAAACCCAGATATACTACACCTGGGCAAACACTTCAAGTACCAAGAGGACATAGGAATACTACTGCAGCTTTTAAAATACACTTAAAGCAACAGTTTCCTCAAAACTCTGATAAGAAAATTCTTTATCACTTCTGGCCTACATCACAGAGATCTCTTAAGAGAGCTATTTTTAAAACTCTAAGTTTTTAAAAGTGCATCATTAGATAATATAACAAAGTAGGTTCATTTAATGTTTAATAAGTAAAATCTATTAGTTTAAAAACTAACAAATTTTCACAAATCTACACTGTTTATATTTTTAACTCTAAGGTATTAGGGAAAAAATGTTGTTAGGCTAAAAATCATGTTAACCATTGGGCGAGGAAAAGTGGAAAAGTTAGTGAGCTGGATACTGAGTTAATGAAGAAAGAAAACAAGAATAAAAAACAAAAAACCCAGACATAAAGTACATTCATTTTGAAACCCTACAGACAAAAACCAAAAATTCCAAGCAGATTTTAAAACATTATTTCTGGAAACCAGATTCAGTTCTAAAACTCTAAAAGAGCTCAAAGGTCATCCACTCATACAAAAATCATTACTAAAGCTCTCTTAGTTATTGGAAAAGAGGGAAAAGGAATACAATGCTTAGTATAGAAATTAAAATTTAATGCTTTAACGTGTTCAGAAGTGCGGAGATTAGTTGGGGGTTATGCAAACTAAGCATGCACAGCCAGCTTCCAAAGAAGCAATTAACAAGCAGACACCAACCCCCTACTTCAGAGAAGTACCACAAATGCTCATTTTAAATCATTATTTATGATTTAGCCTAGATCATATGTGTGGCTAGGAAGTAGGGGAACAACAGAATTCATATTCTTCTCAAAGGTACCCTCCAGCATTTAAATAAAGCATAGCTATACCAAAGCTTGTTTTTCATGAAATTTACTATGTATAAATGTATACAGTCTGGTATGTTTTAACACACAGGTAACAAATGTATACTACTACCACAATATGATGAACATTTCTACCATTCCAAAAAGTGCCCTCTCAACCCTTTAAAGTTAATTCCCCACCCCATCCCAAACAAGCAATTGTCTGATTTCTACCACTACAGCTTAGTTTGTCCTGCTCTGAAGGTTCATATGAAAGGAAATATACAGTATGTCTGGCTTCTTTTATTCAGCATAATATTTTTGAGTCTCACCAATATGGTGTTAGTTTATCGCTAGTTTGTTCTTTTTTATTGTTGAATAGTATCCATTGTATAAATCATACACTGTATTCAACCATTTACTCTACGATGGACATTTGAGGTTTTTTCCAGTTTGAGATTATCAATAAAGCTACTAGGAACATTCATGCAAAAAGTCTTTGTGGACATATGCTTAACATTACTATAAGATTAATGCTTAGGAATATGGTAAGTATACTTTAAACTTTACAAGACACCTTCTAAAAAACTGCCAACCTCATTTCCAAAGTGACTATATACTTGACACCTCAACCAGCAAAGAATGAGAGCCCTAATTTGCTTCCTAGTCTCCCCTGTACTTGGTATTCTCATATTTTTCTTAAATTTTAGCGACTCCATCTTTTTGTGGTTTTAATTTGCATTTCCCTGATGGTTTATGATGTTGAACATCTTTTCCTGTACTTTCAATTTTTTGTGAGGCATCTGTCCAAGTATTTTGAACATTTTAAAAATTGGGTTAAGTTATGAGTTCTTTATATATTCTAGATAAAATGCTTATGTCACAAATATTTTCTCCCATTATGTGGCTTATGTTTTCATTTTCTTAATGGTTTCTTTAGAACAGCAGTTTTATTTTTTATAAAATCCAATTTATCATTTTTTTCTTTTACAGTTAGTACCTTTTGTGTTATAAGAAATCCTTGCCTACCCAAAGTTGACATTATCTTGTGCTATGTTTATTTTTAAAGCTTTTATAGTTTTAGCATTTCTATTTAGGCCTATAAGCCATTTCAAATTAATTTTCATGTATTTTATGAGGGAAAAATCAAGCAGACAAGGTTCATTTTTTTCCCATACCAATAACCAGTTGTTTTAACATAATTTGTTGACTAAAAAAACTGACCATTTATCTATGGGTCTTTTTGAGGGCTATATTCTGCTCCACTGATCTATATGTCTATCATTACGGCAAGACCACAATGCTTTGATTCTCGAAGGTTTTATAACAAATCTTGAAACTAGAGGGTTAGAGAGGGTAAAAGTTCCAACTTCATTCTTCATTTTCAAAACAAGTTCTGGGTATCCTAAGTATTTGCACTTCCATATGAATTTCAGTTCCAGCCTATCAATTGCTGTAATTTTTCACTTACGGCTGAGTGGAAAAAAAAAGCAGTGTTGAAAACAATATTGAAAATATAATCCCCTTGTCAAAATAGCATGAATTTAAAATATATATATGCATATATATTTTGAATGAGATTATATAGATATAAAATCCCATTTTCATTAACTCAAGCCTATATTAAAAGGGACATGCAATGGCCGGGCACCGTGGCTCACGCCTGTAATCCCAGCACTTTAGAAGGCTGAGGTGGGTGGATCACCTGAGGTCAGGAGTTCAAGACCAGCCCGGTCAACCCGCTGAAATCCTGTCTCTACTAAAAATACAAAAATTAGCCAGGCCTGGTGGCAAATTCCTGTAATCCCAGCTACTCAGGAGGCTGAGACAGAAGAATTGCTTGAAGCCAGGAGGCCAAAGTTGCAATGAGCTGAGACGGTGCCACTAACTCCAGCCTGGACGACAGGCTCAAAAAAAAGAAAGAAACGGACATACATAAAAGAAAGTGAGGCCAGGCACTGTGGCTCACGCCTGTAATCCCAACACTTTGGGAGGCCAAGGCAGGAGGATCACTTGAGCCCAGGAGTTCAAGCCCAGCCTGGGAAACAAATCCAGACCCCATCTCTACAAAAAATTTAAAAATTAGCCCGGGCAGTGGTACACACCTGTACTCCCAACTATTTGGGAGGCTGAGATGGGAAGATTTCTTGAGCACCGGAGATTAAGGCTGCAGTGAGCTATGATCATGCCACTGCACTCCAGCCTGGGCAGACAGAGAAAGACACTGTCTCTTTGAAAAAAAAAAAAAAAAAAAGAATGAAAGACAAGTGAAAGCATATATGCCAATATGTTAAAAAAAAAAAAAAAGTCTTTATAAAAGATGAGATTACAGAAAATTAAGTTTTCCTTATCTATATGTTCGAATTTTTTTAAAAAAACAATTATATATAATAAAAAAGTCTATAGAATAACAAGTAAAAAAAAAAAAAAGCTCAGTCACCCTATGTCTGCATTCTTAACATAATATCATCTGTAAATGCAAAAAAAAAGATATTAATAAACTGCAAACTATTAACTGTCATCAGGGGAGAGTGATTACTGCAAGAAGGAAGAGTTTCACTTTTTATTTTATATACATCTATTAATGTTTGGTTGTTTTATTATAATGAACATCTTTTAGGTATTTAAGAAAAACTAAATATTCATCAATAAAAATAAAGTATATGTACATATTCGTGTATGTGTGCTATTCGTTGAACCGATGCAATAATGAAAAGATCATCCTAGAAGAAGGCAACCCAACTCCACATGCAAAAAAAACCAACTATCTGTTACTTGAATTCTAAGTTAAAGAAAAGCCTTTTCTTGGCTAGGAATTTACTATGGCATCAGGTGAGATGGCTGTTTCAGGAAATTCAAAAAGGATTCATCATTTGTCTTTGGAAATCAGAAGGAAACAGAATACACTATTTCAGTAACCCCCAAACATAGACAGAAATTAAAATTGAGGGCAAAAATAATGAAGCTTAAAAGAAAAAGGTTGTATTTCAACACATTTGTAATACTGTTAAATATAAGCAACATCTCAGGTAACTGTAATGTTGCTACTGATGCTCAGTCCACATCTGATACTGATTCTAACTTCAATGCCGATCAGAAAATCAAGGTGAACCTGGTTAGGGTTCCACAACGAGGGACATTCTCAGACTTGCTCAAATGTCAGACTGCCTTACACAACAGCATGAAATGTCAGTATCTCCAATTCCACCTAATGAACAAGAAACACTTTACTAGCAGAAAATAAGACCTTATTATACACATGAAGCATATGACTTTTTTACGTTTATGAAAAAGATAGCACTGCTGAATTAAGCATGAATTTTCTGACTAATACCCATTTGCTCTTTTCACTTTATCACCTGACAATAAGAGTCACCAAAGACTTACAGAAAAATTATGAGAGAAGAACTGTAACTTTATTCATTATTATTTTCTGATTTGGAAAAATATTCTTCAACTTTAGTACTGAAATACCTCAGTCCGTAGGAACACTGTTTGAGAGTCATTATTCCATAATATGCCAATAGTAAAGACGACATACATAAAACTAGAAACAGGGCAGGAGGAGGATAAGTATTTCCAAATACAAAATGCAGTGGCAATTTTACAATACTCATCAGAAGGCACATTATCACTTCCTATTTTAGGAATAAGTGTCCTCAAAATTTGAATAGGTCATTTGTCAGTCTCCTTCAGAGAGAGTAACTGATATTATCATATCTAACTTTCTAGAGTGCAACCATAGTAAAAAATATATTTTACACAGTAACCCCGTACGTACATACACACACATACACACACACACACACACACACACACACACACACACACAAGCATGTGTACGCACCTTCCTTTATATTTGCCTAAACTTTGGGCAATGCAGTCTGAATTTTTCTACTACATTCTCTAGTTTTGTTTTGTTTTTAAGCTAGTTATAACCCACTAAAGTGATTTTAAGACTCACTAGCTGATCATGACCTTCAGTTTGAAAAATTCTATTACAGAACCGAGAGACCAGAATGTGAATAGATTTAACATCTTTGAATTCTGTTAGATTATGAAACAAGTACAAATGCAAAATTATTTTAAAGGTCTATGGTTGAATGGTTTACTTTATTCTAAAACTTCCACAAAAAAATAGACCAATAAAATTCAATTTTCATAGACAGGTAAAATCTACTGGCCTTAGCCCAAGGTAGCAGTGTGATAGACACAGACCAACATGACATTTATTTAATACTATTTCCTGTGAAAATCTTACTCAGGTGTATCTTTCATGTTCAGCCAGGGTGCTCAGGGCCGGCACTGGGAAAGCTGCCTGAGAAAGTCAATCTCATAGTCACTGATGATGCGAGAGCTCTGCTCGCCTGTTCCTGACCCCTGGAGCAGCCCCAAAGCTGCTCAGCTAACACTAACACGTGATCATCAACGTAAATTTTGAAAAATATATATTGATTTTCCACAGATAACAATGATGGCTTTTTCTGTAGTAAATGTGCTTATACATTTCTTTTTTCTATACACTAAGACTACGATCAACACAGGAATAAAAAAGTGCTTTATGTATTTACTTGTAGAGCCTATTAATCAAAGCTCCTTTAATGAGTCAAAAACCAAAATGAAAAAAATGAATATCTCTAATAATTCTTATATCATGGATCATATGTACTTCTAAAATCACGATCACATGGAAACTTTTTATTAAATCTTTTTAAAAAAATATTTCCTATCCATTAGAAATCTCCATAGGTGTCAACTTGAAAAGAATAAAAAAAAAAACCTCTTACAATTCTAACATATTTATATTTCCTCAAAATAATTTAAAAAGGAGTAATATCCTATAAATTTAAGTATAAATAAAAATTTAATGTTTAGTGAATTACATTTATTAGTATCCAAAGTATCTGTTACAAAGGATTAAATCTTTTAACATTCTGTCTTTAACCAGTTTGGCAATTCTGAGCCATCTTTCTAAGCAAAATAGGTTGAACAGATTTAAAAAAAAAAAAAAAAAAACCTTTATCACATATTTTCTAATCAAACCATCTTTTATGCTACTGCCTGATGATCTGGAATTTTTAGTCTAGAATTCCAGGCATTGAATTAAAAAGAATGTTTCCCATTTCCATAGTACTGAAAATGGAAATATGTAAATTAGTTCATGGGCAGAATCATTAATTTAGATAAAAAGTAAAAAAACATTAATTGAGCACCAAAAATGTGACAGTTCTTGCACAAAATCAAAAATGAGACAGCTGCTACCACTGGAGCTTATAAATCTAAATTAAATGACCAAAAAAAGCACAGAATTTTAATTATTTTTGTTTCCCAAGGAAATGACAAGTCTGATAGTACTCCAGTCTTTAACAATGATAACTCTGACTCTGATTTCCATAGACTAATACTGGCCTAATTATCAGTGCCAAATTCACAGTTTGGCTTGAAGAAGGAAGCAGAAAATTTCACCCCAAGTTGGAACCATGAGACTGCAAGTAAAATGGACTAATTCCCTCCAGTTACCTATTTCCTGGAAGATTAAGGTCAGTAACACAGGCTTAATAGATACCACTTACACTACATTTAAACCACCTCGAATAAAATAGCCACAAACTGACCTCGAGCAGTGGCTCACACCTACAATTCCCAGCACTTTCGGAGGCCCCAGGTGGGAGGATTGCATGAGGCCAGGAGTCTGAGACTAGTCTGGCAACATAGTGAGACCTCATCTCCATAAAAATAATTCTAAAATAAAAAAGAAAATATTATTTTAAATATTTTATATATTACAAAAAATATTTTTAAATGTTGAAAATCTGACAGATATTTGGCTCTAAATTGAGAGAAGTAGAGTCATAAGTAGAAATGGGAAGAAATGCCTAACCCAATGGCATTATAAAGGAGATCCCCGAATGTTTCTTCACAGATGGCTGAAGAATTATGCAAAATGGGGGGAAGGGGTCCATAGTTTCATTGATTTCTTACCACAATCTTATGGTGTATTAATTCAAAAATGAGAAAACTGAAGCTCAATATACTTGAAATGCTTTCCCAAGGCCAACAATTTATAAAATAGCAGGAAATGAGAATGCAAGTTATTCAAGTTCCAAAGTCCCTGCACTTGTAGGCTATGCCACAAAAAGGCAACATAAAATGAAGAAATTGTTATTCAATCAGCCCTGCTAAAAGCAGCCTGATGATGTTGACCAGTAATTATGAACACATATACGACTCTAACTATGTACCGGGCACTGTTGTCAGTGCCACATTTAATCCTCACAGCAACAGAACCAAATCGCAGGCACCATGATGATGATTTCCACATAACTCCTAACGGGCAGGGCTGGGTTTCAAATCTAGACAGCCTAGCTCGTCACCCGTACCCTTAACCTCTATGCTTGATGCCTTCCTCTAATGAAGACAAGCAGATAAGGATGAGGGTAGAAAATGTGGGAAGAAGTCTAATGCAAGATAAATCTCTTGATGTTTTAAGCAACATTTTACAAAATAAATATTATATGGTAATTCTTCCTTATTTCAGCTAAAATTTAATACCACGTAAGCCTAAATTATCAAAACAGTTAGAATGATTTTCTGGTTTCTAAAAGATTTGGGTAAATTCAAAGCATTATATCCACCCTTCAATCTAGGAAAGCTTCTATCGTCCTTCCACTTCAATTCATATTTTGATAACTATAGGAGAAACCCTATGTTTTAGAAATATTTATTAAACATACATAGCACATGACAGGGGGAGAATCAAATTCAAGATCCCTGATATTTAGTTTCATGTGTTTTGATACAATGTTTTCAGTTCCCCAGCAGACTTCTCCCTTTTTCATGAATGAGTCCAGACAAATGCATTGCTGTGTGATGGAGGCATTAGAGTGCCTGCCTTTCACACATCAGCAGCTCATGTTGTCACTAACATTTTATCTCTTTCTGCCACCATTTTATCAGAACAGTATTGGGGAAAAACGAACTGCATTTACTGGTTATCAAAGCACACCCCAAGAGAAAAAAAGTCCCATTCAAAATTGTGCCCATTCAAAATTTTAATATATTACATATTAAGAAAAGTAGCTATAGAAGAAGCAGAATTGAAATTTTTTAATTAAAAAAATATTAGCAGCAAATACAAAGTAACTTGTTCTTATCCTCTACATAAAACTTTGAAAAACTAAACTTCTGATTCCACCAATTGTTTCTGTATCACGGTATAACTACCAGCTTGCATCAACTGAAACTCATAAAAAAATGACCCACGACTGATTATAGACTGAAATGCTGTTTTCTCACATTAAATTTCTCACTGAAGGCTATGAAGGTGTCGATGAATATGAAGCTTATAAATAACTCACCAAGGCTCAAAAAAAAAAAAAAAGTCAGTCGGATTAGTTCTAAGTGCTCTGAATATGCAAACATGAGTACTTAACATACAGCTTAAGCCTTCTATAAATACGACAGGAGACAAGTGTCAAGCAGGTTCTTAATGTAAAAAGAAAGAAAGAAAATAAATATCAGTAATGCCATAAGTCAACTTCAGCCTAAAGACTGAATAATTATATGTACAAGCTTTAAAAGTACATTTCATTCTGTTTCATTTAGTAGAGCTGTATGAACTACTTTCCATTTACCTATGCACTTCATATACCTTTTTAAGATGAGAGCCTATTAAGTTTCAGAACTTGGTTTCAGGGCAAATCTAATTCTCTCTCTGTCAAGGCAAATTCTTAATTTATACTCCCCATTCGTACAGTGCCACACTCACACACACACTCACACAAATACTTTAAATCCCAAAGGACACTGAACACAAATAACAAGACTCGTGTTCACAAGAATTCCATTTTCAAATAATTTTTTTCATTCACTCAACAAATTATTTAGCATTTACATTATTTCAGGCACTGTGCAAGGCAAAAAAGACAAGATTTCTCCTGTAACAGAGCTTAGAATTGTGTGTTCTTATTCATGTTTTCCCTCCCCTAGACTATATGCCTGCTACTGGCATTCATTTTGTACAGCGCTCATTCTCTAAGCCTGATTACAATGTTATTATTACTCCACCACAAAATGAAAATTAAGAACTGAACAGCCCCAAATTTTGTTCTTTGAGTGAGCATTTGTTAATTCATATAGAGCACATGAAACTTTCTTCTTTAAACAAGAAAAAAGGCTGGCACCATGGCTCACGTCTGTAATCCCAGCACTTTGAGAGGCCAAGGTCGGCAGATGGCTTGAGTTCAACAATTCAAGACCAGCTTGGGCGACACGACAAAACCCCATATCTACAAAAAATTAACCAGGTGTGGTGGTCCCCGCCTGTGATCCCTACTACTTGGGAGGCTGAGGTGGGAGGATCACCTGAGTCCAGGAGATTGAGTTGCAGTGAGTGGAGATCACACCACTGCACTCCACCCTGGGCAACAGAGCAAGACAATGTTTCAAAAAAAAAAAAAAAAAAAAACCTGCCTATAGGATGAAAAGGCATATCTGTGACTTGCCTCTAAACAGACGGGGGAGTAGTAGACAAAGGTATAGATGATTGGCTCATGGACGTTCCTTATATTATTAAACTTTTCCATAGTAATTTTTTGTAACTGTTTATAAAGGGATAGTTTGCCAATACCAAAACCTTCAACTTTTAGGAATTTCAGGAAGCTGCACAGAAAAACAGCATAGTAACAACAGAGTATTAAAATGTAACTTCTATTTAATATATACAATGGGATTGTAAATCCTAATTTTAACTCAATTATAAATATCAAGTTTCCATTGTTTCAATTGGCTTGTTTGTTAAAGTGAAGGCAGTAGTGCTAATCTCTCTCAATGAAAAATGTATTAGAACTCTGTGATAAAGTTATTACAGAGAACCCTACAAAGATATAATACTAATGCTACATAAGCACTAATATTAATCATAGAAAAGTATGTTTCTTTCCCAGCCTAGCAGGTGAATCGAGATTGTTGTAGTGACACCATATAATTACCAAATGTAAAATAATAATATTTCTTTGGTTATTCAAGCTTATATACAGATGATAACAGGAATACAAAACTAAACCTGAGATAATGAAGTATGCAGCAAGAGGGAACAAAGCTAATAGGTTCTGAAAATATAACACATTTTGGCTGGGCGCAGTGGCTCACACCTGTAATCCCAGCACTTTGGGAGGCTGAGGCAGGTGGATCACAAGGTCAGGAGATTGAGACCATTTTGGCCAACATGGTGAAACCTGGTCTCTATGAAAATACAAGAAAATTAGCCTGGTGTGGTGGCGCACACCTGTAGTCCCAGCTACTCAGGAGGTTGAGGCAGGGGAATCGCTTGAACCCAGGAGGTGGAGGTTGCAGTGAGCGGAGATTGTGCCACTATACTTCAACCTGGTGACAGAGCAAGACTCCATCTCAAAAATAAATAAACAAAAAAATAAAAACAACACATTTTACTTGACATTTCTGAAGAACCTCTGAAGCTCTCATGTAAAATCTGATCCAGGTACTGGGCAGCTTTACCATATGCCGATAACCACAATATCTGTAATGGCATTTTATAGGTTATCAATCTAGATTAAATGCTTTTTACCTGTAAAATGCACAAAATCCTGTGAGTTAGGTATTATTAGTAAGAGAGTATTTTTAAAGAATACTTTTTAAAATCTGCCTATGCTTCCAACTCAGGGCTAGAGGAGCGAGACTGATACTAAATCATCCTCTAAATCCAAATTCTTTTCACTTTCCACTATCCCAGGCTGCTGCTGCTGCTGAAGGAATTTATCATTTCATTAGGAACACAAAACCTAAATACCTACAGAAAAAGTTGGAATATTAGATAAGCTATCATAAGGTTAGCAGCCAACATGTGGTTTGGGAAATAAACACCAGTGAGGACTGGAATGAGAGCAGAATGCTGAGGGCCGAAGCTGCTAGAAAAGCCTTCTTCTAAGCAGAGTGAGTTCCTCAAGGCCATGAGGAGGCCCACCTGACACAAGCCGACAGGCGGCTTTTTGACTCTGAAGATCACTTTTTACAATCAAGAAACTGGCAATAATAAATTAACTGACTAGAATAAAAGGTCATATAATAGCATAGTTTAAGGCTCATACGTAAAATGTCTTGCTTCCACAAGGAAAAAAGAGAACAAAGAAGTCCTGGCCCCAATGTGATGAAGTCAGGAAAGACTAATATTCCATGTTGGGAAAGCTTGAATATCTGTTGCACCAGATCCACCAACAGTTTTATCTAGTTACAAACAGCAGCTATTAGGCATTGCTGTTCAGGAATTCCAGAAGAACCAGGGACAGAAGCTAGTACCTATCTATTTTGAATGAAAATTATAGTTTATTTGTAAAAATGAATCTGATCCAAGTCAGAATATGGAGGCATTTTTTTGACATAACCAAGATGGTAAATTGGTGGGTACCAATTGGTAAAATTACCAAACACTTGTATGTGTTCCAGAAGGGTTAATACAACTGATACGGAAAAGCAGTGCATCCCACAAAGATTTTTTTCTCACCCTGATTCACTGTAGGATCAGCTGTGTTAATAATAATACTTTGCAATTTTATGTCACTTTTCCTGCTAAAAGCTCAAATATGAGTTGACATGGCACATCACAAACTACACAGATGGTACTCTGCAGTTTCCACAGCTCTGACTGAATAGCTCATTTGACTTTCTAATAAATGTTCCTATTTCAAGATTAAAAACAAATATAAAAAATTGTGGAAAATGGTAGAAAGTCAATTTTCATATCCATTGCAGTGGCATCTATTTGAAAAGGTAAACTCTGGAATAGAGCACCCAGAGCACACTTTTCCTTCAGATGCTCGTGCACACAGGTACGTGCTTCCAGAGAAGTCCTACCAAGATACCAAAAAGCTGGGATATGACGGCCAGGGCCAGACAGTGGATGGCGCTGTGCTATCACCTGTGTAAATGTACAGCAACCAGACTAAGAGAGAAACACCTCACCAAGGAGGAGCTGGACCAGGAATTAGCTCTTTTTGTTTTAATCCCTTGACCTATAATTACCCATTTAAGATAGGCATACTGTCAGAGGTTTTATTCAAAGTAATAGTTATTGTTCTAACATATAGCAGTGTTAGTGAGTAAAACTGAGATTTACAGATCGTATTTAAATTGGACTACTTGAAATCCAACATTCTAAATGGTAAATGGTTATGTTCTTACAGAAGAGGCACACTAAAATCATCCTAGAAATTTTCTTGTTCTTTTTTTTGTTGAGGCAGAGTTTTGCTCTTATTGCCCAGGCTGACATGTAATGGCACGATCTCTGCTCACTGTAACCTTCGTCTCCCAGGTTCAAGCAGTTCTCCTGCCTCAGCCTCCTGAGTAGCTGGGACTACTGGCATGTGCCACCACACCCAGCTAATTTTGTATTTTTAGTAGACAGGATTTCTCCATGTTGGTCAGGCTGGTCTCGAACACCTGACCTCAGCTGATCCGCCCACCTCGGCCTCCCAAAGTGTTGAGATTATAGGCATGAACCACTGTGCCCAGCCTAGAAATTTTCTTTATTGCTCTTTGAATGTTCCACTCATACTTTTTTTCTTTTTTTTGAGATGGACTCTCACACTGTCACCCAGGCTGGAGTGCATGATCTCGGCTCACTGCAACCTCCACCTCCTGGGTTCAAGCCATTTTCCTGCCTCAGCCTCCAGAGTAACTGGGATTACAGGTGCCTGCCACCATGCCTGGCTAATTTTTCATATTTTTAGTAGAGACAGAGTTTCACTGCATTGGCCAGGCTGGTCTTGAACTCCTGACCTCATGATCTGCCTGCCTCGGCCTTTCAAAGTGCTGGGATTACAGGTGTAAGCCACGGTGCCCGGCGTTCTGCTCATACTTCTAAGAAAAAAAAGTCCTTTGAACTTCATAAACAGAGCTTCTAAATAGTCTTCTCTGGTAACTGTATCTAAACATCTCACCTTTCTCTGTGGATCTGGAAATTTTCCATTAGGGAATTTAGCTATACAAAGTTTTCCATCATCTCTGAGAACATCACTGCACTCCATTTGTGTATAAACATGGGCAAACCTTTGTAAAATGTAAATTTATCTTTGAAACAGGCCAAATCTTAAGAAATCCAAAGAACCAACTTATCCCTATGGAAAAGAGAACTATTATTGATGATCAGATTTAATTAAAGTGTATGAAGAAGGCTGCTTAGATGGAGAGTAACTAAAGAGACTTGCTTTCCATGGTGATTCAAGTGGTTTTGAAGCATCTACTTACAGGATTATACCCAAACTCCAAAAAAAAAAAAAACACCAAATACTTGATTTTGGTGAATTATGTCCAATCATTCTTAGCAAGAGCTTTATTTTTCTGAGAAAATTATTGTATTTTAAGCCACAGTCTGAACTAGTCAAAAATAACACAAGTCGTATGCAGTAATTTTCTCAAAAGGGGTTTTATTTAAAATTATAATTAAATTAAGCAAATGGTTCCAACACTGAGTTATCACTAGACATTCCTCTGAGAAATCTAAGTATAACCTCTTTGTTGAGAATAATATTGTCCACTTCTAAGACCAACACTTGGGCAAGTCAAACAATCAGCCAATTTTCCAGGTTAATAAAATGTTAATTTTATATATATATATTTTTTTATTTTCCATATGACAATTACAATATTCTATCACCTCTCAGTAGTTTTTAAAATAACCCCCCAACTTTTTCCAAAATATAAAGAGCTTTAACTCTATTGACTTAAAACATCTTTCTTTCAATCTTCGCCATGAAACAGCACTGCCAGGTTCATCTTCAACTACCATGAAACCACAGGAACACAGCAGCGGCAAAAATGTTGGTAGACCAAATGATACATTAAATCATCTTCGTCTTTCCCCACTCCCATCCATTTAGAACCATTGAATCAGACCTACCAAGTGCTAAAATGTTACGGGATTGTCATAATGATCATTCTGTAAACAAAGTAGAAACAAGTTACCCTAAACAGTGAATAATTACAGAACAATTCATAACGTATCCTTATGGAGTACAGAGTGCTGCATCACCCTTTGCATTTCTGTTATACCCTTCAATTGATAAAGGAGGAAGTTTTTAAAACCCTGACAATAAATAATCCTAAATGCACAGGTAGCTCTTCTCTTCAAGACTAACTTATTTAATAGTTCTTTGAAATATCCTCTATTTGAGTTTAAAATAATCTACTCTGAATTATAATCCCAAATAACTAACAAAGATTTATTAAACACCAACTATATGTCAAATACTGATCACTGCAGGTGATTCAAAGCTACAATAACAATAGTGAGCATCTACAAAAATTGGGGCACAAGGTCACACTTGTTCAAGTGATAGAGCTAGATGGCAATCCAGGCAGTGCTACACCAAACTGCCCTCACAGAACTGAAAAACGAACACTCTTGTGTTCAAGAAACTCCAATTTTATTTTATTTTTTGAAATAGGGTCTTCCTCTGTCACCCAGCCTAGAGTGCAGTGGTGTCATCATAGCTCACTGCAAGCCTCAATTCCTGGCTCAAGCACTCTTCCCACCTCAGCCTCCTGAGTAGCTGGGACTACAAGTGCACGCCACTACGCCCAGCTTATTTTGTTAAATTTTTTGTAGAGATGCGGTCTCACTTTGTTGGGCAGGCTGGTTTCAAACTCCTGGACTCATGTGACCCTTCCACCTCGGCCTGCCAAAATGCTGGGATTACAGGCATGAGCCACTGCACTCAGCCAAGAACTCCAATTTTGCTGGTACTTAACATATTCCAATAGAACATCTCACAAATTTCATAATTTTTCTGACTTTTAGGTATCAGCTTATAAGAGTGATGAGGAAGAAAAAACCTAATAATAAGATCTCAAAATATTTTACTTTCATTTTATCCTTAGAATTGAAATGCCTTTTCTGAGGCATTTGTGTGTTAACTTGTAGTGCAAAAAACATCATTAGTTACTTCAGTGCATGGTTTTCTTCATTCTGCTATTGAGAAATTTCTCAATACGCAAGAGTGAGCTCAAACAGTACATGCAGACTGATAGTCTTGCCTAGTAATCTCCACACTTCTCAGGTTACCAGGATTCCTGATGAGAAAGAGGATTCCATGCCCCTCTGTGCTTAGGTCCAGACAAAGGGATCTTCGAGTATTGTTCCCCACCACATCAAGTCACTTGAAAACTCTTCAAAAAAACTAAAAACAGATTTCTAGATGCATCCATATTTTTATAAATCTCAATGAATGAGATCTTGGAACCTCCACTTTGATAAGCAAGGTAGATAATTTATGCACTCTAAAATAAATGTATACACGGACGAGCGACTTCTTTTATCATCCATGGTCCCAGCACACAAAAAGCTGCATGTTTTTACAAAAGGCTGCCTTAATCTATAAAATGGATCATCTGGGGAAGCGGCACCATTCTAGTGCTTTCAGGGAGGACTCTGTTCATTATTACTTATAAGTGGCTTTCAGGGCTAACTCCCTGGAAAACGCTTGTGGTAAAATAAACAGTCCAAAAATACATGTTGTCACCATTTAATCAAGAGTTCTACACGGTGTATGTACATGAGAAGAAATAACAGAGAGGGGCCATACCTTTCATTAAAAAAAGATAATCTAGAATGTAAAGAAAAATTTTAGAAAAATTAACTAATGCCTTTCAATCCTCTTTAATGATAAACAGAGAATCCAATTCCAGAAGACTTCTTTAAAATCATCTAATTCATTCTGGCTTCATGAATAGTAAAACCATCTATTTGATCCTCAGTGGCAACTCAAGTGTTATTATCCCCCTCCAACAAAAAAGGAAATTTGGGACTCAGATATAAAGCACTTGTCCAATGCAACAGTTCCATCCAGAGGTAATATATACTTAATCATTATTAAACTTTTTTTTTTTCTTTAAGAGATTGGAGTCTGACTCTGTCGCCCAGGCTGGAGTGCAGTGGCGTGATTATGCTCACTGCAAGTTCAAACTCCTGGGCTCAAGCGATTCTCCCACCTCAGCCTCCCAAATAGCTTGGACCATAGGCATGCACCCTTACACTTGACTAATTTTTGTTTTATTTTTCGTAGAGATGGGTTCTCACTTTGTTGCCCAGGCTGGTAAACTTTCTTTTAAATCATACAAATGTTCTCTGGTCAAGAAAAAAGCCTATAAACGTTTTGAAAAATGATTTACTTACCAGAGACAGAGTCTTGCTATGTTGTCAGGCTGGAGTGCAGTGGCTATTCATATAACACAATGCACCCTCAAACTCCTGGGCTCAAGCAATCCTCCTGACTCAGCCTCCTGAGTAGCTGGGACTATGTATATGCACCACCCTGCCACACCTGGCAATACCAGAAAGTTCTTCTAAATGTCTAACTTAAATCCCTTTAGATATAGTTTAAGAATGCTCTCTTCTTTGGAACTAAAGAACATCTGCTCATTATATCTCATATCGAATCACTTCACATATCTCAGAAATAATAAATTACCTTTCCTCTCTTCTATTTTAAAAGAAACAACAGTTAATACTTCAACTTTCTACAAAGTAGCCTGTGACAGATACATGGTGGCTCCCAACATGACTGCAATCTCCTACCCCACATGCTCCTCTTATAATGTGTCTTCCAAGTACAGCTTGAATCAATGCTTCTGCCCTGCTGAATTCCCCCCAAGTACAGCTGGAATCAATGCTTTCTCCCTGCTGAATCTGGATGGGGTGTGAGGGGGAGGGTGGGGGGTGGCTTAACACTAACATACATGATCCTATGTAACTTTTCAGGTTAACTTATAAAGGGAAATACAGCTTCCCTGGAATTTTCATCCACTGAACTTCTGCCACCATGCTGTGAGCAAGTCCAAACAGGTACAAGGAAAGTCCAGTTTGTAGGTATTCTAGCCTGCAACCCAGCCTACATCCCAGCCAATGGCCAGTAGGAAAGGGCAACCATGCAGGTAAGCAAGGCTTCAGTTGATTTCAGCCCCCAAGCCATAGACTCAGCCCTGGCTTTGCGTCTTCCTAGCCGAGGTGCCGGACATCATCAGGTAAGATGTATCAATCATGCCTTTTATGATTCTGAGCCACAACATTGGTGAGCATATGATAGTATATAATGCAGCAACAGTCAATAGAACTCCCTGACTCAGAACTCAAGGAAAAAACTGAAAAGGAAGCAAAGAAGTAAGGGCTGCTTTCCCTACATTCAAAATAAATATTCCAAATTCTGTGCACTAAAGATCACGAGCTATACTGATAAGAGTCTTTCAAATTATCATGCAGCTCTTATTAAAGGTACATACACATAAAATGAGAAAAAATAGGAACATACTATAATATTTTCTATCTTCATCCTATGCATAGGCCTCTTCTGTATGCCTTTTCTCTGATGAAATCTCATCTCAATCAGTCTTTGAGGCTCAAATCAAACACTACAGCAGCTCTGAGGCCTTCCTTCACCTAGCAAAATGCAGTTTGCTCACATAAAATGTCTGAATAACTCTCCATTCTAATGCAATTTTTTATTCTAACGTATACATTATACAATAATTACTTGTCCCTAAACGTAAGGTCTTTGAGGATAGGAACACTTCTTTTTTAATCTTTCTATACTAACGTCTGTAATATAGGGGTCACTCATTAAATTTTTGCTGAATAAACAAACAGACCTGGTTATCTGATTTCCAAATCCACAGCAGATAAAACACAGAATATTAGAAAAGAGAAAATGGACTGTTGTTTTTAAACACACACACACACACACACACACACACACACACACACACACACACACACAAAGAGGTAACATGTAGGGAACAAAGACAGTAAAAGCCCTACTCTTTAGTGTGGGGTCTACAGTTTACAATTACTTAGTGGAGAGACACAGGTCAGTATCTTAAAAGATCTCACAGACCTCAGTGAATTTTTGCACATTTCAAGTAAGTTTAGTGAAGAGGGAAATACTACTAATTTTATAAATATTTTTCCTAAGTGACTACTTTTAAAATTGGAGGTGCTTAAAGGAATGAAAAACAGAAGCAGGCAAGAGATCTCATTTTCTGGGAGTTTTATATAGTAACTTTTATAATAATATTACTGTCTTTATATTATTTTTGTTGCTCCCCCCTTATTCTTAATGTCCCTGTTTGGTTACACTGCAGATTCTCTAAGCATTTTCCTCCCAACTGACCCAAGCTGCCATCACATCTGTTTGGGTTGCAGCATACACTCAGTGTGCGACTACAATATTTTGGCAAACTCTCTCCAAGAGGCCAACTTTTTTTTTTTTTAAGCAGCATAATACATATAGAATGACAAGAATAAGGAGGATGTCACCAAGTATGTCTGTAAGACATTTCAGGAAAACTCTTTTTTTTTTTAGGCAGAGTTTTGCTCTTGTCACCCCAGCTGGAATACAATGGCATGATCTCGGCTCACTGCATCCTCCACTTCCTGGGTTCAAGCAATTCTCCTGTCTCAGCCTTCTGAGTAGCTGGGATTGCTGGTGCATGCCACCACACCCAGCAAATTTTTGTATTTTTAGTAGAGACGGGGTTTCACCATGTTGGCCAGGCTGGTCTCGAACTCCTGACCTCAGGTGATCTGCCCACCTTGGCCTCCCAAAGTGCTGGGATTACAGGCATGAGCCACCATGCCTGGCAATTTCAGGAAAAATTTTACAAAAAAAATTTAAAAAAAAAATCTGAGTCACATATTATTTCAGGTTCATAATCACCTTAAAATTGCCCAAATTTTAAACAAAAAGGTCTATGACCAGTGTCATTTTTTTTCCATTCTTGAAATCTCTTTTCTATCTTCTAAGTACATGACTTGCCAGTTTAAATATTAATTCCACAAAATAATAAGTGCATTATTTATAAGCAGCATTTTCTCTCCTGGGGTTGGGAGATGTTGTCTAGGTCTCTATGTCCCATTCAGAAAGGTGTAGCGCCTGATTTGAGGCCATTAGCCTAACAATGATGTAAGCTACTTTGTAAGTTACTTTGAGTAAGAGGGGGTAACTTCATTTTGTTTTGCTTTTTCTGAAGCTTAGAAGTTTCAAGCCAAGTGTTTTTCTGGGATTATTCAAATGCTTGTGATAATTCGTGTTTTCTTGGGTGATAAAATCTTTCCTGCCCACTACTCTTATACCAAGGTTTCTATATCTACATTAAGAATGTACTTATGAGGCCAGGCACAGTGCCTCACACCTATAATCCCAGCATTTTGGGAGGCTGAGACGCAAGGATCACTTCAGCCCAGTTCAAGACCAGCCTTGGTAACAAAGCAAGACCTATCTCTACAAAAAAAAAAAAAAAAAAATTAGTAGGGCACAGTGGTACACACCTGTGGTCCCATGTACTCAGGAGGCTGAAGTGGGAGGATCACTTGAGCCCAGGAGTTCGAGGCTTCAGTGAGTATGACTGTGTCACTGCACCAAGCCTGGGCTACAGAGCAAGACCCTGTCTCTAAAACAACAATAAACAAACACATACATACATACATAAGAAGAATATTATTAATACTACTACTTCTCTACTGGATTAGGTAAGTGAGACTGACCAGGTACCTCTCTCTGGTGTCTACTGCATATCTATGAATGATTTTTACATTTATAGTCTATTTCTCAAAGTGAGAATGAACCCCTGTGCACACTGTGAATTCAAGTGGGAAGAGAGGGCCCCTACCACACTTTCAGTAAGATTCTAAAGTAGGAAAGAGAAAAGGTAGGGTTAGGTATAAAGTAAAGAAGATGGAAACAACTGTAGGGCAGGAAAAGTCGACAGGGAGAACAAAATAAAGACACTGCAAAGAAAAACAAAAGAAACAGAAACTTCTAAATTCAAAGTTATAAAGTAGTGAAGTATTCAAGAAACTAAAAGTTAATATTGCTCCAAAAAGCTCCAGGAAATTTTCATCTCTATCATGTTACTCCACATAAGTGTTTGAATAAAAGCTTTCTATTTAGCCAAGGGGGCTGTAAAATTAGTGTCTCAATTTCAATCCCCCTCCTTGGTCTGAGCCCAAAACAGAAATCTACTTCCCAAGAGGGAAAAAATATCTCAAGTTGATAGATGGTAAACGTCTCACGGTCAGATATTACCTCTTCATTTGAATCTCCTTA
The DNA here is from genome assembly GCA_963573385.1 of Cacajao melanocephalus. Lineage (NCBI taxonomy): Eukaryota > Metazoa > Chordata > Mammalia > Primates > Pitheciidae > Cacajao > Cacajao melanocephalus. The sequence continues at coordinate 26,330 of CAUYLG010006811.1, read as the reverse complement.
TGATCTGCCAGTAAAAAGTTTGTATAGGCCCAGACCTGGAGACTTCAGAAGGAACATGCCATGAAAATGTCCAAGGATGCCATCATCTCAAGCAATAAGCTCTCAAAGGTTGGCTGTGCTTCTTCAGCCCTGATCAAACTCATTAACACGTTAACAACCTCATTTCCCAACATTTCTGAAGAAACTGAAGTCTGACACCCCAAAATTGATGGAACAATTGCATCCTCTTCAGGCTAATTGACTTAAGACTTTTAAAAAGTCTAAACAAAAAAACAAAACAAACCACAGGGAACTGGTCCACCTTAAAAAGAGATGAAAGGGATACAACAAAATGCAAGGAGAGAACCTGATTGGATCCTCATTTCAAAAACAAAGCTGTAACAGGCATTCTGGGGACAGCTGGGAAAACTGAAATAGAGTTGATATTAGATGATACTGTATACTATGTGTATGGTTACCTAAAATAACGCCTTGATTTTAAGGCAATGCACTTTATGGATGAAGAATCACATCTGTAATTTACTTTGAAATGGTTTATCCAATATACACACTCACACCCACACTCACACCCACACCCTGAAGATGGTAGGAGGGGAAAGAAAAAACATTTATAGCAAAATTTATAAGGGATTCACTGTACTATTTTTCAACCTTTCTGTGTTGGAAACTTTTCATAATAAAAAGTTGAGACCAAAGAAATCCTTAGTCCTCCCTAAACCCCAATACTTTTCTAGCAGGTTATGTGTCAGGAACTGAAAACATGAACATACTGAAATAGCTGTATTTAGCCTCTCACTCTACCACATTATTAAAGCATCAGGGGAGCTAGGAGGGGCACAGGACACCGCACAAAGCACCGCCTGCTTTTCCATCTGAGTTGCACAGTGTTTCTACAATTTAACATTCAGTTAGTTAGTGGCAGAACGTGAATAGATGACAGACAGATGGAGAGCCTTCTGAATTATTCTGCAAATAAAAAGATCCCACAAAATATGAAATTATTGTTAAAAGTAGAAATTTAGGAAGAACATTGAGAACATTTTTATAAGTGTTGCCATAAGAATATATTAATGTGTGAACTCAAAGGGCTTTGCTCCTTGGACAGTTGTAGAATTTCATTATTTATTTAGACATCAGTCCTTAAGTGATGACTTCTCTTTTTCTTTTTTAATCACTTCTTCAATGGAAGTAGTTAAGTGCCAACTCTGGTATACTTTTTTTGTATTTGGTTTTGTTTTATTACCTTTTCAGAACTACTGAATCTCCCCAAGGTTTTCTTTACCTTTTTCTCCTCTCTCCACTATAAACTGAGATTATTACTCCCTCTTCTCACTGCAGTGGCTAAATATTCTTCAGGGAAAAATTTAGTAAGTCCAGGTGTGAAAAATATCCAATTTTACTGAAGTGACAAAGCCAAAAATTTAATTTTGTATTGTTTCTGATTTGAAGAGGACTGCCTTCCTTTTCCATAGATCATTTTTAATAAAATCTGTAACTGATCTATTAAACAACTTATTAATAACCTTTGAGTATTTTTGGACTCTTCTTTTGGTTTGGATTGAGTTATTGAGAAAACTAAGATCGGTAACACCAACTCCCAAAATAACTGGGTTTTATGACAGAAGACTGCTTCCTAAATTTTAGAATAATTCATTCATTTTCTCTGGGCAAATCAAAGATAGTGAGCCTGCACAGTCAATACATGCTTACAGAAGGCCAGGTACAAAGATTCATGTTAAGGGCAGAAATGGGGAAAACTGGGTTATTGACAGACCCCTCCATTAAGTGTTTGGGGATATTATTCTATAATGCAAGGGTAATTACATTATTAGAAAAGGAATATCTGGGGAAGATCAATCTAATAATGACTCAAAGCAGAGGAGGTCTTGTTAGATGTCAGTTCAAAACACAACTTCAAAATGAAAGCCTACACGCTGTTTTCTACATACTATTTGGGTGGAAGGGAAAATGAATAGCATGTATATATTCCATCCTTACTATCACCCCGTTAGCAAACTAGCAAGAAAACAATTTCCTAAGTCACTCAGACAATACACACCAGTTTAGGCACAGTTACAGGACACAGCATACAAACTGTAATTAGTATCAGACTCGTCAAAGCATTTTAGTTCATGTTTTTTGTCCTGACATCAAACTTCAAAGAATGTGTATCAAAAGCTCTAATTTGTTTCACTAAAATGTTATGAAATAATCATCCACATATTTATCTAAATCTCACAACAAATAAAAAAAAAAACTCTTGTAGTAAGTAGCCTATTCCACTTGAGTAACAAGTATCATAAATTGACTACTCAGTTTGATACTTGATAAACTACTAGTATCCTCTTAAAAATCTTTCAAGTTGCGATGGCATGTACTCACCACTCTTGATTTATTTGATATATACCTTCACTGATTTGCAGACTTATACCATGGCTACTCTTTGCACTATTTTCCATCTGCATGGTCCAAACATTTTTAGCCTACATTCATACAGCAACTCTCAGCATTCCTGCAGGGTTCTCCTGAGGCTGCCTCCAGTTTCTTTCTATATGCATTTTTTTCTCCATTGTACACTCAATTAATCCCTTTCTTGAAAGGAATAAACATCTATGAAAACTTGTGGCAATCCCAGAAAATCTGAGAGGAAGCTCCCAGAGATACCCGAACCTTAAAAGGAAACAGGAAGGGGATGGGAAAGGGAAAACTCTCTTTACCCCTGGATGGGAAGGTATTGCCTCCTCCTGACTCCTCTAAGGGCCCTAGGGGTACCCAAGCCCAGTGAAGTCAGGGAACTCAGCCTCTGAAAACCACAAGCCCCAGAAGGCCTTCCCTTGCCCTAGGACCACCTAGTCTTTATCCAATCTTGGGTAGACTTGTGCTCCCATTTCTGATCTGAGAAGAGGAAAACAATCCCCCAAATGCTCAGTCTGGTAATACAGAGGGTGAGGGCAGAAGAGCTTTGGGGCTTAGTGGTGCTTGAAGGGCACAGGCCATCAGCACTGCCATCCTGTTCCACAATTAAGGATGCAGATCAAAAGGCTCTCTCTATACACGAGCTCCTGGTGGGATATCCTGAATCATACAACTGTAGTGCAGATGAGTTTCTGGGGCCTCCACCTGCTGAAACTTGTCCCATCCTCTACCTATCTAACACCTATGAGGCCCTTTCTTTGCCTCTCTTCTTCCCTCCCCACCAAAGAGTCAGTGCTGGCCCCCAACATCCCCGCCCCCCAACTCACACACACAGTGAGAGGAGGCAGGGAACAGCTGACGCCTCTCCTAGTGACTCTTGGTTCACCCTGTAACCCACATGCAGGGCCAGGCCAGGTGTGCCCAGGCCCAGTTCCTTCCTGCCCAGGCCTTTGCTTGCCTCGAGCCCAAAATCTGGGCTCCCCCATCTCCTGGTTCTCTTCTCCATTAAATGTGTTTTCTTAAAGTGAAAATACTTAATATTAGAAATGAGATAATAAATGATCATGAAGATTGCTGCTATTGATTGTGTGAGTGTCCTTTAACCAGGAAATAATAATGCTCCAGCAGTTTTGTTTTCCAACGCCCTTCAAAGTCCAGGCATTTTGTTGACTTTTATTGTTGTTATTCATTGTCAATATGTTCAGTCCACAGTGAATATCATGTCATTTTCTTGTATTATATGTAATAGCTTAGAATATTTCATTCTATTAGGATCAATAATTGTACACACCCTTTGCTTAAAATAAAAGGTAGTACAGCATAAGGAAAAGATCGTCATGTGGTTTCCATTTCCTTCACTAGGTTTCATGACGTACCAACTATTTAGAAAAGAGTCTAGTGGTGCTCAAATACAATAAAATAATGTTTTTGGGTTTTTGTTTTTTTCTTTTTTGAGATGGAGTATTGCCCAGGCCGGAATGCAATGGTGCAATCTCAGTTCACTGCAACCTCCACCTCCCAGGTTCAAGCGGTTCTCCTGCCTCAGCCTCCCAAGTAGCTGGGACTGCAGGTGCCTGCCAACATGTCTGGCTAATTTTTATATTTTTAGTAGAGATGGGATTTCACCATGTTGCCCATACTGGTCTCAAACTCCTGACCTCAGGTGATCCTCCCGCCTCAGCCTGCCAAAGTGCTGGGATTACAGGCATGAGCCACCAAACCCCTTAAATAAAATAAGTATTTTTACATCACACTAGTATGAAAAAGCCTTAAGGAACCAAACATTAATATTACTTAAACCAGTAACAAGAACACCAAACAAAATAAGTCTCAAAATAGAATTACAGAAATTGAAAATACATTGAGAAACTCCAAAGCGGCAGGCATTCTTAAAGTTTTAGCAATTTGACTACAGTTTTTGCCAATCTTAAATTATCAGCTTACACCATTTTGATTACTTTAATCACTTCTTTCATGACATCTAACACTGTAGGGTTTATAACAATATCCTTAAACAGGGAAGAAACAAAATACATATATAAAAGCGAAGGAATGTAACACTTGATCCTATTACAACAGAAGCTCAGCCCCAGTCTTCTGGACCACAGTGTTGTCCAGCAACTGACTAACTTCCAACAACAAATCAGCCAATTACCTCACTGTGCTTGGGTTAAGCGATCTTAACACAGGGACAACGTAATTTCTTTCTTAACAAATAGCTGGCTTTTTCACTAAGTGCTTTTAGCAGAGCAAATCTGTTTGGTAAAGGGAGAAACTATAGATCATTATCAGACATGATCTACATACATGAAATCCTTAATGATAGTAACAGACTTCCCCCATAATCTTGATTGTGTTGTTTTCACTACCACCATATATAATCTTCAACTTGAAGAAAAAATTAAAGTCAGGGAAGAAAGATTTAAAAAAGGTAGAGGAGAAAGATGTGCAAAGATTCACACCCAAAGTGGTCAGATGTTGAGCCAGTATTTACATTCTACCCTGATGTCAAAGTACTGCGCAGTAAGTGGCCAGCTACTGGAGTTTGGTCTTAATGCCAGGCACACCCTATGCTACATCCACAACAAGCTGCCGGCACAAGATGGCAGATGCAGGACAGCAGAAACGCCTCAAGCACCGGCAAGCCCCCACTGCCTGTCTCCTTAACTACCACAACCAGCTTCTGTAATTTCCAGAAGTGCTATAATATTAGGTTAAATTTGTAGAAATTCACATACTCCCGACATTCAGAATTCTAGTAAGGAATTTCCTTATTCCCTATTTAGGAATCTAAAAACATTTTGACAATAACTGAAAGCTTTTCTTTTTTAAGCATATTAACAGTAGAATTAGAAATTTTAAGGTAAGTTAATATGAAATATTCTGACAAATGCTACTATAACACCAAAGACAAGGGAAATTGTTTCACAATTGAATCATGAACTGATTTTACAAGCAGGAATGATCTGCTAGAAAAGACAATCCTCATTTAGACCAGGACTTCAATGGGCAGAGATCAGTCAGCACCAACAGGAACTTCCAGAACTAATACTCTCCAAGTTAAGCCTTGGAAGGTTTTGGGTCACATTTATTAATGGACACACTAAATGAGTAATAGAAAATACCGTGTGTTATATTTTCATCAATGACAACAGGTCTTCAGTCTCAGCAGCTGGAACATTAAAAGCAATGCATGCTGATCCTACATATGCAGGTGAAACAGTTCCCTGAAAGCTCTCCGCGCTCCCTGCAAACAATTGAGCAGAGAGAAGAATTCCACAAATAGCAGAGCAGAAGTCAGATGACTGAATATATTATCAGCCTTCTTTTTGGGACTACAATACCTCAACACCGAGTCATCCATGCTACATGGATTACAAAACATCCGCCGAACATGCATCACACAAGCTGCACCCAACAGCTAAACATACTAGAATTAAATGTGTTTTAAGGACGTAAGAAGTCAAATACCTTTATCAGCATTCTATCCTTTCTAAGCCTCTATCCTCTACAGTGCTCTGTCAATCTATTTTCTACCTATCCCCCACAATCAAGTTTTCTTGAGCTTTATTTTCTGAGCTTTTTATTGTGAGAACAATAGGCAACCTGAATATGCTTTTGCAAAATACATTCCCTACTCCTTTCCTTTTCACTAGTGGAGAATTACTGATCTATGTTATCTCAACAAAGCACTGGGTAACACAGCTAACAAGAATAGGGTTCTACCTCTCAATGCTCTAGAAAGAAACATACAAGAGTACTGCAGAGGCACCTTTGCCCTGCACTTGGTTTTCAGTAAGCACTCAATAAATGTTAACTATTTTACATCACCCATTATAATTCTTATTTCCAGAAAATTAAAAGAAAAAAAACTATAATTTCAAGAATTGTTAAAAACTGAGCTGATAACCAAAAAAACCAGAGACTATTCGTAGGTCTTAAAATAATCTGTGCAGGTATAAGCCCTCCTTAAGGCAAGGGTCTGGGAGACGCCTGCTGATATAATTTGCAGGACTGGTACTATTCAAATGTATTCATCCTTCTTATGGACTTAACAAGTAGACTGAGCCTTATAACATCCCACAAACATTTGCTTTCTCAGATTCCTAAAAGAAAGACATTTCCAAATTCAACCATTCCCTCTGATGTTCATGGTTTGTTTCCTCCACTCAGTGGCAAAGTTAATTTTTCCTCCCAAAGTTTTGCTCACAGGCACAGGGCTTACCTCACTTCAGTCTCCTTCTGGAAAATGGAGGTAACCTCTATTCTATAGGGTTGTGGCAAGAATCGAAGAATGAAGCATACATCAAAAAGGGCTCTATCAGGTTGCTGGCACTCAATGATAGCTGTTATTACCATTTCTGTTGTTATCATTGTTACTCTTCTAATACATACCTTTTAGTTAAGAGCAAGAATGGGCCAGGTGCAATGGCTCACGCCTGCAATCTTAATACTTTGGGAGGCCCAGGCAGGTAGAACACTTGAGGTCAGGAGTTCAAGAACAGCCTGGCCAACATGGTGAAACCTCAACTCTACCAAAAAATACAAAAATTAGCCGGGAATGGTGACGTGTACCTGCAGTCTCAGCTACTCAGGAGGCTTAGGTGAGAGAATCTCTTGAACCCAGGAGGCAGAGGTTACAGTGAGCTGAGATCGCACCACTGCACTCCAACCTGGGTAACAGAGTGAGACCCTGTCTCAAAAAAAGGGAAAAAAAGAGCAAGAATGAGCTACATGTAGAAAAACTTACAACCAAAGCAGAATACTTGCACAAGGCTGCACACAGGAGCATTCCATCCTTTAGAAACCTAGGTGGTTAAGGCCCAGAATGTGTCCTCCTAAAGCAGCAACAATCCACAGGCACTGCCTATCACCTTCAACCAACTGAAGAGTGCCATCCTTACCACACACTACACAGGACTTAAGGCCAGAGAGGACACAACATGATTCCAGAGGAAATAAAACAAAAATAATTCTAAATATTCATATCTTCACTAAACAAAATCTATTTAGTTGTAAGCTAATCAGTTAAGAGGACATTTAACAAGATTTTTTATTATAAACATTATAATCCTATTTTCACGGAAAAGACAACCCAAACCCAAATCAAAGCAGAATGTGCTGATATAATATCAGACATAAAATTATACACAAACACACAAAGAACAGATCTTAAGTACTAAAGCAAATTGAAATTAAGGCAATTATGTCCCCTTCCACCTCCTTCCCAACCAAAAAAAGTGTGATCACCCACTCTATGTTCCCCTTTTAATCACTGGCCCCGTAATGGATGATTTATACTATGAAAGTACACTGAAAAGGCCAGGACAGAGTACTCACCAACTGACTAAATGAACAAATGAATAAGACAATAGTTATGTAAGACAAGAAGGCAAAGACAAGGTCCAAAAAGCCCAAAATGATGGCCAGGTGTGGTGGCTGATACCTTTAATCCCAGCGCTTTGGGAAGCCAAGGGGAAAGGATCACCTGAGCCCAGGTTAAGACCAGCCTGGGCAACGTGGCAAGACTCATCTCTACAAAAAATATCAAAATTAGCCAGACATGGAGATGCACACCTGTAGTCCCAACTACTTGCGAGGCTGAGTCAGGAGGATCGCTTGAGCCTAGGAGGTCAAGGCTACATACCGTGAGCTGTGATCATGCCACTGCACTCCAGCCTGGGTTACAGAGTGAGACCATATCTCAAAATAATAATATAATAATAATGACAACAACAAGACCAAGATTTAAGTTGGCCAGGGGAACTCAAACAATTCGGAACTGGCTAACTACAAAGCATAAATTTTGCCAGAATTAACAGGCTAACTTCAATTCTCCATCTATCTGTCAGCTGATGCCTAGTCAAAGTATAGATGTTTTATTTTCCTTTAGAACATTTAACTGGTTGCAAATAACTTCTACCTATAAGCAGTTCCCTTGCTTTATTACTCAAAATGATGATTCTGTGTCCAAAGCCTCAAAAACAGCTATGTAAAACACCACCAAAGGTTCCCTGCTCATTTAATTCTTCTCTAGAAATTTTCAACCAGGGAACCAACTGAAAATTGTCCTAGAATCAACATTTCCACAATTGCATTATGTCATCACAGTGATGGGGAGCCAGAAATGTGGTCATTGATCAACACTGCATAGAGTAAACACATAAAATCTTTGCCCTAAAAGCTAACAGTATTAGGATCTACCGGGAGACCACCTAGTCTTTTAATTTCATTTGCCTTCATAGTTTACCTTTAAGATTTCTACTCCTTTTCATAATCAGTTTTACAACAGCTAAGAGAACTACATCAGCTTCTAAAATATCCACAGAAGTCACATTCTCACCTCTGTAAGAAATTAGCATCTAGAATCCATAAAGAACTGTTTTCTTTATGATGTCTGAATTGAAGGTCTGCAGCATTAAATGGTATTTCATAGCTTTTCCAGACATTACTTGTAATAGACTTTAAAGAGTACTATGACATATTCTTTTTACAGCTTGCAATTCATAAACCCTTCTAGAAGTCTTTAAAAACAAAAAAGGAAAAACAAACACTTAGAACCTTTTCTGTTTGGTTGTTTTGAAAAGTTAGGCATACAGGTAAAATTAGCCTGAAATATGAAAGGGTACAAAAAAAAATGAAGGTTTTGTTCCGTTTTCCCTTAAATGGCTTTCATTTTTGGTATGAACTATAGTCTTATTCTTTCACTACGGGAAAAGATCCTGATTTGCTGCTGATTTTATGATTTGCTGCAATAAAAGACCAATACCTTAAAGCAGTGACTTATTTTCTCCCTCCTATTCTCTTAATCTAAAATCAATAAAGCATATAATGACATATATTACCAAACTACACACACAAAATATTATAGTAATTTTCAATAGCAGTTTTGTCATAACAATAAATAAGCATTAATTTTGCTTTTAAATATAACTTCGATTGTGACACAATAATGGCCAAAGTATCAAATAAGGGCACACTGTGCATTTTAGAAAATTAATCTCATGGAAAAATTGTTTAAAGAGACCATTCCCTTTTTTCTTTTTCTTTACTATCCAGCATCCAACGAGTACTTAAAAGAATTGCCTTTAAACTGAATATAACACAAACAATTTTTCCCAAGAAATCCAAGCTATCAACTTATGGGTCACATTTCAACCTTATGTGATTTGAAACAGCTACAGTACTGAATCCTTAAATACAGGGCATGTAATGGAAGCACTGCTCACAGATCCTTGATGCTACTGAGGCTTGGAAAGCTTTAATAAGACACAATTATAAATGAAGACAACTAAGGAGCATTACCCCTTTATCCACAGCCCAAGTCCCCCTCTGACATCTAAATTTTATGTTTTCAATAAAATGCTCTTTTACACTAAGTCAAAGTCATCTAAATTATATTTAACCAACGAAGGGTTAAAATCCAAAATATATTAACTACCCAAAACACATTAAATTCATAATTGGTGAGCTCTTTTCTACCCTCCTGCTTCAGTATTCTGACATCTAAAACTCAAAGAACTCCTCTCTTTAAGACTGAAATTCCCAGGAGGAAGGAAGCTCAGATCCAGTCTGAGAGCACACAATGGAATCACAGCTGACGATGCACATCTTTTTCTAGATGCCTCCACATGCTTGAAAGGTTTTTTCCCCCAAGTCAGGCATTGGGAGACTTGGTTCTCTCTGTAACCAAGAATCTGAGAACATTTTCAAGGATTGTTATATATAATTAAGTAAAATAATATGTTGCTCTTAAGCATACGAAAGAGAGAAGGGCATGTGTCAGAGTGCCCATCAGTAACTAAATTAACAAATAATGGGGGGTTTTGAATGTTGTCCAATTTTGAATGTTGTTTATAATACTCCCTACCTCTATCAGTCTAAATAACTGTTTGGTTTATCTTCTCTGTTTTTACTATTTTATCACAAACAACATCTCAAGAGCTACAGCAAAATGCAATTAATTCTTGTCTACATGCACCCAAAATTATCCTGAATTGGGAATTCACATGGTAAATTTGAAAACAGTGTATTACAACAGAACACATTTGTAGAGTTTGGCAAATACTGTTCCCTAGAACTACAGTCCCCCTCAATTCTTAGTAACCCCATATTAATAAAGGCTTGAACAACAGAAAAGATACATATTTTGCACATAAGATACCTAAAAGAAAAACTCCGAAAATTAAATTCATGGGATACTTATGGAAAAAAATGAATGAATTCACCCTTAATCTAATACTATTCATTCTTTGAACTCCCAAAGATTCTACAAATTCCAGGTAAGAAAGGGAGTATTACTTCTGTCAGTGTGCCCTTACCTCACCAACAAAGAACAGGATCACACACAGAGAGACACGCACACAAACATACACACGCTTTGTAGCAGCTGCTTTCTTTTTAAAAGACTGCTATTCCTGCAGACCAACCTGTGATCTTTACAGAGAACCAAAGACCTCCGTTCCTAAAAGTCAAGAGTTGAAAAAGTCACTTGACTGAACGCCCAATAAACAGTTAAAACAACCAAAGATGTCTCCTAACCTCGTATAAACCAGAAAAGTACCCCTACACTGTACAATTCAGCAGTGTTTAAGAAAATTAAAATTATTTTTAAGAATCTTTGTGTGCGAGTAATATGGCAAACTACATTTTACTCAGACTTTTTCCTGTAGACAAATATTCCTTGATTAGTTTTGCTCCTTAAATATCCACACTTAATGTTTCAATCAGTGATGCTTTAGTTCCCAACTTCATTTTATTTACCCAAGAAAGAGCAAGAAGAAAAAAAAATGCATACCATACACCAAAACTTTTTTCAATGACATCCCCAAAATGCCGAAGTTTAGAGTGCACTTTGGGGATTGGTGCTCTAATTAAACAAGGAACCAGTGAGGCCATTAGGAACAATGATGCTTTCCACTCCCAATAATCAGTTGACGTGAGACTACTTAGATGGCTTCATTCTCAGGGTCCCCTTTCAAATTTCATTGTCCCCATTCTGGCGCAGCTGAGTGAAACCGAATAGAGGTAAACAGGTAACTTCTGTGACCATTAGTATGTAAACCCGGCACTGGGGTCCAGGACAGGATCACTACAGCATATGCCATTTTAGAAACTGGCCTCGAGGAGTTACTGCACATCCTAAAGTGGCTTTAGACTTCGTCGTGTCTAAGACAACGTCTATTTCAGCACGAAAGACATACAAGACCTCGAGTATCTCGGCATGCCTCCCCGGGTCGAAGCCCCTCTAAGTGACACAACCCCAGAGATCAAGCAGCGGGTGACTAGACGATGGACAAGAGTAGCTAGCTCTCAGCGTCTCCACGACACCCCCGCCCCGCAAGCAACTCCGCTCTAACTGGTCCGGAGAAACCCCGCCCCCTTCCTTCCTCCGGTCCGCACGATTGGCTCACCGACACCCGACAGGTCAGCTCCCCGCCTTCGATTGGCTCACTGCCCCATCAGTCAGACGCAGCGAGATTCGGGTCGGTGGGAGGGGAAGGCGTCGGAGGAGGTGGAGTGGGAGTGGGATTAGAGGACGAGGTGGCGGAGGAAGGTGTTCAGGCTCGGTCTCTGGTTTAGCAAAGTTTCCCCTACCAGTGACGGACCCAGAACGCGCGAGGCCCAGTCCTGATCCGGGCCGGCAGAAAGGGGCTCTGGTCCCCGATTCCCGCCCCTCGGTCCCGCAGGCCCCGGAAACCACTAGAGGGAGGGGGAGAGGGAGGGGCCATCTAACCAGGGACCGACCCACCCCCGGCCTCGGAAGAGGCGCCTCCGGGACTCCCCCGAGGGGAGGGGGCGGGGAGTACAGCCGGCAGCGAGACCCGGGCCCCCTCCTCCAGCACCCCCCAGGGGCCCGAGGGAGCCGGGTCCCCGGGCCCGGGGCGTGACCATCGCGAGGCGGCCGCGAGGACCCCTCCTGCTTCCCGCCTGGGGCCCCGAGGGCCTGTCCCTTCAGGGGCGGGGAGAAGGGGGCGAGAAAAGGGGGCGCTGGCGAGCCAACCCGGAACCTCCCGGCCCGCCTCCCGCCCCCGGCCCCGGCCCCGGCCCCGGCCCCGGCCCCGGCCCCAGCGTGCCTCCGGCACACACGCCCGTACCCAGAAAGTTCAGTCAGGGGCGAGCCCGGCTCCGCGCCGCCGCGGCCCGGCCCCCGGCTCCCCGCCCCCACCGCGGCCCGGCCTGCTCGGCCCCAGCGCGCCGCCCGCCCCGCCCGCCGCAGCTCCTTCCCGTCCGCCCGCGGCACTCGGCGCCCCTCGCCCCTCGCCCCCCGCCCCCGGCGCTGACAAGGGCCCGGGCCGCCCTCCGGGCCGCGGCTCCCCTTCCCCGCCCCGCGCCGCAGCCCGCCCCGACACCCCGCTTCACCTTCACCACCCCCGGCACTTCCCGAGTCCTGCCTCCCCTCGCCCGGCTCCTACTCTCCGCTGCAGCCGCTCCGCGCTTCCATTAAAGAATGCACCTACCCCGGATTCACCTTCTCGGCTCTGCCGCGCTGCCCCCGAGGGGCTGGAACCTCGGTCTCCGCCGACCCCGCACTGGGCTGGTCGGCGAGCACTCGCTCCTTGGGGCGGGGGCCGCACCCCCGGCCTCCCCGCTGTGCCTCGGAGCTCACCTCTCGCCGACGCCGCGAGCTGCAGCCTCCGCCCGCCTCGCGCTCCGGGACTCGTCTCCCGAGCTCTCGCAAGGCGCTGGAGCGCCTCCTTTCTCTCCCGGGGACTCCGCGTCTCCCCGCCGCTTCCCGCCCTCCCCACCCCCAAGCCCCAACTCCCCAGCGTCGCTGCGCCTCCGGGATGCAACTCCCGTTTTCCGCGCACTCCGGCGGCGGTCCCCCCACACAAAAACAGCCTCTCGGAGGCGCACGGCTCTGCCTGGGCTCGGCGCAGGAAGGGCAGTCGCGGCCAGGGGGTGGGGACGCGGCGCCCCCCGCCTGCCGCCCGCCCCCCGCCCGCCCTCGCGGCCCCGGGGGAAGGCGCGGTTACCGGCTCGGGTCGGTCACGCCGTCAGGTGCCGGCTGCCGTCGGCGCTGACCTTCGCCGCCGAAGCTGTAGCCGAGGCTGCGGCCGCCATGTTCCCGTGTTAATAACTGCTGCCTGGTTGTTTATTTCAATGGAGATCCTCCCCCAACTCCCTCCTCCTCCTCCTCCTCCTCCTCCTCCTCCGCGTCTCCGCACTTGCGGAGACAGACCTCGGGAACAGGGGAGGGGGCTTGGGAGCCAGGCTGTCCCTCTCTCCCTCCCTGGCAGTGGCCGCCGCCAAGTCCTGTCACCAGGAAAAGGACGGGGCGGAAACTTGCCTCTCGCGCCCCCGAGGAAGCGGCAAAGGTGGACGCAGGGTTGTCCGGGGAGCAGCCCCTGGCCGTGGGGTCCGCAGCATCTCCTTCCGCAGAGTCCTGTGAGAAGGCGGCCCGGGGAGAGGTGAAGAAGAGTAAGGGGACAGGGTACAAAATGGGTGACTGTGGTAGAGGAAGGGTGACCTAGGGGTGACTGGTACTGAAGAGAGAGTCAACAGAGGACTGCATGGGAGGGCAAAGGGCAATGCCAAAAAGAAAACTAGCGACTGGGACGGGCCCGGGCCGCCAAGTCAGAGGCAGTGGGACCTGGGGGGCTGCAGACGGCAGGGACGTTGCCCCAAGATGAGCCGAGTCCTAGGGTCGCCGAGAGAGGACCCTCCCGTCCGGCCGGGCCCCTTGGCCAGCACCCCTCGGGCGCACCTCACCCCACCCTACAACGGGTCTTGCCGCTGATCCCGGGAGGCGCCCCGCATCCGTCAAGTCCCCCACGGCTCCAACGGGGAGAGGCTTCTCCCATGGCACTCCTATCTCCAGAGGAGATGGAGAAGCGCGACTGTGGGAGCTGGAAGGGGTCCCACCCCGCAATTGCGGGAAAAAGCAAACGCTGCTGCACACAGGGTGTAGAACTTAACGTGGTTGAGAATTCTCGGCACGTCATGAAATCACAAAAGTTTGTATTGGAAAGTCCATTTTCTAGACATGGACTAGTGGAGATTGGCGTTAAGTGTTACTTAGACGGATCTGTTTTATGCTTTGGAAAAGCAAGGTTTTTTCCAACTTATACTGTAATTAGTTGAAAAAAATCAGCAACGTTTGTTTAATGGCAGTTATCAAACTATGACTGGAACATATTCCCTGCTTTTACTATGAGAAAGGTCACTTTCGGGAGACAATAAGAGTGTTTATTGAACACTTACTATGTATCTGACTGTGCTGAGTGATGTATATACGATATGGACCTTAATCTTAAAACCTTCCGAAGTCGTTACCGCTTTTCACTTCACAAAAAAAGTGGAAGCTTAAACAAGTAATTTGCCCAGGGTCGCAGAGGAGAGGATTTGAGCCCAGTTCTGGTGAGCTCCAAAGCCCATGCTTTTAATCGTGTCTTCATCCTAAAGTATGTGGGTGTACCACCAATTTTATTTGGGAAAAGAACAAAAAAGTGTGTGTGTGTGTGTGTGTGTGGATGTGTGTGTGTGTGGGTGGAAAATGCTTAGAAGCCTATAACAACAAATGTTAGCGATGGGGAATATAAGAAGTGGGTGATGAGGCACTTCCACTTTTTATTTTGCACACCTATCTAGCGTTTGAAATGTTTGCAATGACTACATATTAATGTACATTTTTAAAGATTTTTTTTCTTTAGCTAGCTGGAATAATAGAATTATGTTCCCAAAGCGTTGAGAGGAAACGGAGTTTGTTTATGGCCTGTCTTCTGCTAATACCAGTCTGTAGCATGTCTACAATGGGGTAGTAGTCACCTGAGGTTTGTCACAATGCTGAACTCCCGATTTGCTTTCCTGTCCTCACCCCCAACTGAGAGTTATTAGGAGTTGTGATTTAAAAAAAAAAAAAAAAAAAAAAAGGATTTTCCTTCATGCTTCCCATCCCTCCCATTTTGGCGGAAATCCAGAATCCATCAGTCCTCTGCAATCATAAGATTTCACACTTTTTAAAACTACTCATGAAGCCTCTGCAAACAAATGACTCCCCACCATTGCATTCCCATATTATTCAAAACTTCTTATGACAGCTGAAGACGTTTTCTTACAAGAAATAAACAAAAACCTTTGACAGCATAGTAGATGAGTTCCATGCCCAGGTGCTACTCAATTGCCTGAGCTTGAATTGTGTGACTTAAACTCTCTCTTGTACAATCTCTGGGCACCCTCTAAACTTCATGCTCTTGCTGTAACAGTATTCTGTCTTGCACTAGAGTTGTTTATATATTTATCTTTCTTTTTCACTAGATTGTAAGCTCTGCAGAGCCCAAGACCTTGTCTTCTTCTTGTTTGTATAGCACCTAACAAGGAATTATGTGTTTGTTGTTTTATTGAATCTGTGAAATATAAATAGTAGTATATATTCCAATCCTCATGTCCCCTTCCCCACCTCATCCTCCAATGCCTTGCTCATAAAACATGTTTATAAAAACATTTTCCATACTTTGAAAGAACTTTGATTCCCATGAAATCTCAGAACAATTGTTGATAAAAACTAGCCATAATTTTTAATGAATCCTCACTGTGATAATGTAAAACTAAAAGGTAGAAAAGGCAGTAGATAAGTTGACTTAATGATACAAAGGAAAAGAAGAAGGAAAGAAAAAAGGCAAAGACATAGGAACTGGGTATATTACCAAGAGAGAACAACCCACAAGGAAAAAATATGTGGGTGCAGATCATAAAGGGGAAATAAATTATTGACATGTAGTAGAAGTAGAAACAACATACCATGAATGGATGAGGCAAGGAAACACCAAAAATGTTAGCAGAATCATAAATGCAACAAAGAAAAAAAATGAGAAATTATATATTTAATAATATAACTTAGGAATAATCAGAATATGACTGCTATAAGACAAGAATTTCTATTTTTGTCTGCCTTCTCTTACACAGTTTTCAAAGGACTCACTTTTTTCATAAGTAAATTGCATAAAAGTGGGAGATTCTACACTATTTTTGAGTTAACACTACTAGCATGCATCATGAGATAATTAGAGGTAACAATATGGCAAAAAGAGCTATAGAATATAAGCAAATATGATGTGAAGTGTCTCTGTAACTTACTGTGTGACCTCAAGTCACTAAACATCGCAATTTCCTCGTCTGTGTAATTGTTGCAAGACTCAAAATGGTGTAAATGAATGCATTTTGTTAACTATCAAGCTCTTTGTACAGATGTAAGGGAATATTATTATGTCAGCTAAATCTGTGTGTAGCACAGTTATCTCTATTTTGGTGCACTCTTAAATTGCCAAAGCAAAAATCTATAGTTCATTCTATCAAAACGTAATCATGGGGTGGGGGGGGTCAGTTAAAACATTTGTCAATTTGATTATTGAACAACTATGTGATGAAATGTTTCATTCTAATTGTTCGCTCTCTTCTAAATCCCTTAAATATTATGGCTACCAGAAATAAATGTCTAATACAGATCAAGCATACTACATACATTTTTTTCTTACTGAAGTAGTCATTATAAGTATTATTATTCCCATTTTACTTACAATAAAACTGAGCTTCAGAGATGTCAAGTAATTAATGCCAAGTCACAGACCTGCCTTCGCTGCATACCTAAGATTGTGTTAGGATTCTACTCTTCATCACCTGTGTCTCTACTACTCTAAGAAACACATTATTGGCTGGGCGTGGTGGCTCACACCTGTAATCCCAGAACTTTGGGAGGCCGAGGCGGGTGGATCATGAAGTCAAGAGATCGAGACCATCTGGCCAACATGGTGAAACCCTGTCTTTACTAAAAATACAAGAAAAAAAAAATTATCTGGGCATGGTGGTGTGCACCTGTAGTCCCAGCTACTCGGAAGGCTGAGGCAAGAGAATCCCTTGAACCCAGGAGGCAGAGGTTGCAGTGAGCCGAGATGGTGCCACTGCACTCCAGCCTAGTGACAGAGCGAGACTCCGTCTAAAAAAAAAAAAAAAAGAGAGGAAAGAAAGAAAGAAAAGGAAGAAAGAAAAAGAAAAAAAGAAAGATTATCATTCCTCAGTACCTATAATAATTCCTAGAACATAAGGGGTACTCAATAAATGATCATGAAAAGAATGAATAAATGAATGAATGGGCTCCCTTCAAGTCATACTGTACACTGTCACAAGATTCATCGTTTGGTCTTATTTTGTTAATTCCCCTCTTGAAAACACTTAATGATCCTTCATTACCTACGGAATACAATTCAATTCCTTTACCTTATATTAAGAACCTCTTTGATATGTCCCTAACTACTTTTTCTATTCATACCTCCCTTATTTCTTAAACAAAAACAAATATTAATACACCCACACTCATTCCAGGGTATTCTGGAATGAGTTTCAATCTTGGCTTTTACTAAGTGCGTGAACTTGGGCAAGTTATTTAGCATCTCTGCAAATTTTATCGGTGCAATAAGACAAGAGAATGAATTGGAAGGAGGTAAAACCCAACTTATTCACCAATGATGAGATAGTGTACATATAAAATTCAAAAGAATCCATAAACTACTAAAATGAATGTAGGATCACAAGGTACAATGTCAATTGTATTTCTTCTGTATGTTAGCATGAAACAACTGGAAAATGAAAATTTTTAAAATGGCATTTACAAAAGCATTTAAAAAATCAAATATTTAGGAATAAACTTAATGAAAGATGTGTGTGATCGCTACATTGAGAAAAAAAAATGCTAATAGAAATTCACAACAGCCTAAAAACAGAAATGGACTGGGCACAGTAGCATATGCTTGTAGTCCCAACCACTTGGGAAGCTGAGGTGGGACTATTACTTGAGCATAGGAGTCGCGGGCCAGCATGGGCAACATAGCAATACCCTCTCTCTTAAAAAATGAATTATTTTATTTTATTTTATTTTATTGTGACAAGATCTTACTCTGTCACTCAGGCCAGAGAGTGCAGTGGCACAATCACAGCTCACTGCAGCCCTGACCTTCCTAATAGTCAAGAATGCAGGCATGTGCCACCATGCCCAGCTTTTTTTTTTTTTTTTTTTTTTTTTTTGGTAGAGATGAGGTTTTACCATCTTACCCAGGCTGGTCTTGAACTCTTAAAGCTCAAGTGATCCGCCCACCTCAGCCTTCCAAAGTGTTGAGTGGCATAAGCCACCATGACAGGCCAAAAAATTAGACTTTTAAAAAGAGAGATGGGACCAGGTGTAGTGGCTCATGCCTGTAATCCCTGCACTTTGGGAAGCTGAGGCGGGAGGATCACTTGAGGCAAAGAATTTGAGACCAGCCTGGGCAACAAAGCAAGACCCCATTTCTGTTTTAGAAAACATTATTAAGATGTCTTCAGTATTGAAATGTCAGCACTTCTCAAATGGATGTATAGATTCAATACAATCCCAATCAAAACCCCAGCAAGCTTTTCAAATAAAAATTGAGGTACTAATTCTAAAATCTATATGCAAATATATATTACCTAGAATAGCCAAGGCAAACTTGAGGAAGAACAAACTGAATGACTTACACTGCTGGCTTCAATAGTTACTATAAAGCTACACTAATTAAGACAGTGTAATATTGGTGTAAGAATGGACAAACAGATCAATGGAACAGAATAGAGAATTCAGAAATAGGAGCCCAAATTTATAGTCAATGGATTTTGTACAAAGTTGTCAAAGAAATTCAATAAAAAAATGAAAGTCTTATCAATAAGTAGTGCTACAACTAGATATCAGTATGGAGAAAATATTGACCTTTTACCATACCCAAGAATGAATTCAAGATGGATCATAGACTTAAATGATAAAACCCAAACTCTAAAGCGCCTAGAAGGAAACATGGGCCATGCTTGTCTTCCAAGCACTTTGGGAGGCCAAGGCAGAAGAATGGCTTGAACCCAGGAGTTCAAGACTAGCCTGGGCAACATGCTGAAACTCCATCTCTACGAAAATTAAATATAAAATAAGCCAGGTGTGTTGGCACACACCTGTAGTTCTACCTGCTTGGGAGGCTGAGGCAGGAGATCACTTGAACCTGTGAGGTTGAGACTGTAGTGAGCCATAATCATGCCACTGCACTCTAGCCTGAGCAAGAGAGCAAGAACTTGTGTGAAAGAATGAAAGAGAGAGAGAGAAAGAGAAAGAAGAAAGAAAGAGAGTGGCCAGGTGCAGTGGCTCATGCCTGTAATCCCTGCACTTTGGGAGTCTGA
Source organism: Cacajao melanocephalus (assembly GCA_963573385.1). NCBI lineage: Eukaryota > Metazoa > Chordata > Mammalia > Primates > Pitheciidae > Cacajao > Cacajao melanocephalus. The sequence goes on along the minus strand of CAUYLG010006811.1, from coordinate 6,746 downwards.
GGTGGGTGGATCACCTGAGGTCAGGAGTTCGAGACCAGCCTGGCCAACATGATGAAACCCTGTCTCTACTAAAAATATAAAAATTGGCTGGGCATGGTAGAGCATGCCTCTAATCCCAGCTATTCGGGAGGCTGAGGCAGGAGAATTGCTTGAATCTGGGAGGCAGAGGTTGCAGTGAGCTGAGATTGTGCCACTGCACTCCAGCCTGAGTGACAGAGTGAGACTCTTGTCTAAAAAAGAAAAAAAAAGACTGACAATATCAAATATTGGGGAGAATGTGGAAAATTGGAACTCTCATTCTTTGCTGGCAGGATTATACAAACACCTTGGAAACAGAAACTTCTTATTAAAGTTAAGCATACACAATTCTACCCAACAGTTCTCCTAGGTATTTTTCTAAGAGAAATGAAAACAGATGTTCACCAAAAGATTGTATAGAACATTAATAGGTGTTTTATTCATGATAGTGAAAACCTGAAAACTAATTTCCATCATCAAGCTATGTGGAGGAACAAAGTGAAGTATATTCATACACTGGAATAGTACTCAACAATAAAAAGGAACAAATTACTGAAATAGGCAACAACATGAATGAATTTCAGAAGCATTCTGCTAAGCAAAAGTAGTCGTATGAGTGCATTCTGTACAATTCCATTTATACTAGAATACTATGGGAGCAGGGCACAATGAATATATAATGATGAAAGTTGATGCTAGGGTTGTAGGGGGTGCAGATTAACTGGAAAAAGGGAAGACAGAATTTTGGAGGGATGAAGAAATATTCTGGGATGATGAATATGGATCTAGGTGATAGTTACATTTTGACAAACCATTGTCAAAAATGTATTGAGTTGTACCCTTAGGATTTGTGTAGTTTACTATTAATATATGCAAATTATACCTAAACAAAGTGCTATTGGCATTTAGAAAGTTGAGCGAGAAGGAAGTTCCCCAATATAAAGAAGTATATATACAAAAAAGCCTGTAACAAACATTGTACTCAATGGTGAAACATTTATAGCTTCCCCCTGAGATTGGGAAAGAGAATTGCAAATAGTATGTCTAGTATTACCATTTGTATCCAACATTGTACAGGCAGTTCTAGCCAATGTGATTAAAAAAAAAAAAGGCATAAGGATTGCTAAGGGAGAAATAGAACTGTCATTATTTGCAGATGGCATGAATGTTTATGTGAAAAATCCGAAAGAATCTACAGACTATTAGAATTAAATTTAATAAGATCTCTAGAATGGGAGGTCAATATACAAAAATTAATTGTATTCCTATATATTAGAAACAATTAGAAAATGATAATTTGGGCCGGATGCGGTGGCTCATGCCTGTAATCCCAGCACTTTGGGAGGCTGAGGCGGACGGATCACAAGGTCAGGAGATGTCTGAGACCATCCTGGCCAACATGGTGAAACCTCCTCTCTACTAAAAATACAAAAAAATTAGCTGGGCATGGTGGCGCATGCCTGTAGTCCCAGGTACTTGGGAGGCTGAGGCAAGAGAATTGCTTGAACCAGGAGGCAGAGATTGCAGGGAGCCGAGATTGCGCCACTGCACTACAGCCTGGGTGACAGGGTGTGACTCTGTCTCAAAAAAAAAAAAAAAAAAGAAAGAAAAGAAAATGAAAATTTGGCATGTAAATTGAAAACTGTTTGGCAACATCCATTAAAGCTGAGCATGGGCCAGGCGCAGTGGCTCACACCTGTAATCCCACCACTTTGGGAGGCTGAGGTGTGTGGATCACGAGATCAAGAGATTGAGACCATCCTGGCCAACATGGTAAAATCCCCTCTCTACTAAAAATACAAAAATTAGCCAGGCGTGGTGGCGTGTGCCTGTAGTCCCAGCTACTCAGGAGGCTGAGGCAGGAGAATCACTTGAACCAGGAGGCAGAGGTTACAGTGAGCTGAGATTGCCCACATGACAGAGCAATTCCAAAAAAAAAAAAAAAGGCTGAGTATGTCTCCTGGATGACCTAATAATTCTGCTCTTTAGTATGTATCCTATAGAGTTCTTCAACAGAAGAATGAATGAATTACATCATTTTTGTTCAATGGAATACTATACTGAAGTGAAAATGAACAAACTCTAGCTTCACACAATAACATGTATAAGTCATATAGAAATAACCTTGAGTAAAAGAAACCAGATACAAAAGAACACTACTGTATGATGCTATTTACATAAAGGTCAAAGATGGCAAAACTAATCTATGGTGATAGATACCAGGACAGTTGTTACCTTTTGCCGGGTAAGTGGGGCCAAGGAAGGCACACGAGAGAGACTTGGGGATTCTGAGAATATTCTGTTTCTAATCCGAGTGGAGCTTACATGGACATGTTCATTTTATGAAACATTTGTGTACAGTTTATTCGTAGTATTCAAATGATTTAGGTACCTATGTATATTACACTTCAATTTTTAAAATGTTATTGTTGTTTGCATTTACTGAATCTCCCTCCCTAATTAGACTGCAAACTACCTGAAGACAAGGATTATATTTTAGATTTCTTAGTATCCCTCACAGATTTTAGCACAGCTGCTTCATAAAATATTACTTTACAGCCAGGCATGGTGGCTAGCAGCTGTAATTCAAGCTACTTGGGACCTGAGGTGGAAGGACTGCTTGAGCCCAGAAGTTCAATCAGCAGTGAGCTATGGTCACACCACTATACTCCAGCCTGGGCAATAAAGTCAGACCTCATGTGTCTTAAAAAAGAATAAAAATAGAAAATAAAAGATTATAAAAATAAGCTGATATAGTTGCCAATAAAGTTTGTTTTTTAGTGTTAAGTACAAATAATAGTTTTAGTGTAAGTACAAATAATAGTAAAACAACATATTTATATATGTAAATACATAAACTAAAGAGATATAAAATCAATTTAAGTATTGACATTTTGTCTAAAGATCTCTTTTCTCTTAGTTTATCTCTAGTAACTCCAAAAGAAAACTCTAGATATCTATTAAAAGTAGAATCTATACTCAGGAGGCTGAGACAGGAGAGTTGCTTGAACCCAGGAGGCAGAGGTTGCAGTGAGCCAAGATCGTGCCACTTCACTCCAGCTTGGGAAACAGAGCAAGATTCTGTCTCAAAAAAAAAAAAGTAGAATCTAATAAATTAAGCCCAATCTCACTTAAATACTGCTAGTATGTAAAAACTGGAATACAGATAGACATAACACCAGGTATTGGCTTCACCTGACTTAACACCACTTTACATAAAAGTTCATGGGGGGCTGGGTACAGTGGCTCATGCCTGTAATACCAGCACTTTAGGAGGCCAAGGCAGGTAGATCATCTGAGGCCAAGAGTTCAAGACCAGCCTGGCCAACATGGCAAAACTCTGTCTCTACTAAAAATATAAAAATGAACCAGATGTGGGGATGCTGAGGCATAAGAATCACTTGAAGCCAGGAGGCAGAGGTCGCAGTTAGCTGTGATGGCGCCACTGCACTCCAGCCTGGATGACAGAGTCAGATTCTGTCACAAAAAAAAAAAAAAAAAAAAAAAGGTTCAGTTCAAATAGGCTGATGGAGCCTCTATTAGAATAGACACATAGGTTCTAGACCAGAATCTGAACCCATAATCAATTAGACTTCAGCATTTTGTGTGTGTGTGTCTTTCTTTATGCATAACATAACATTCGCCATTTTAGCCATTTTTAAGTTACAATTCGGTGGCATTAAATGCATTCACCTTGTTGTGCAACCCTCACCACCGTCCATCTCTAGAACTTTTTCAAGAAAATCTTCTGGACATGTAATTAAATGCATCTAGGACTCAGTTTCATACCTGAGTCCTACGTTTTTAAGATTCCATGCAGCTCTGAAACACTGTATCCAGAAACTAAAGCACATTCAAAAAACATCAGACTCCTTTGGTTAAAATGCAAGAGTTTTTATAAAACCCTAGGTCCAGAGACCTCTGTTGGTGTTCAGTTGCAGCTGGGATAGAAAAATGCCTTTGCAAAACAGAGTGTATCTAAATAATTGCTCTTTGGCCTCATTAGAAGAACCGTCTTCACAAGAATACACCCTTCACTTCTTTTGAAATAGGCTTTATAAACATGGACCACTTGACAGAGAATCTTACCACTGAACACCCATTCCAGCAATAGTCCCTGAGCTCTAAAATACAAAACTCTGTTTTTATTCAAAACATTTACAGAGTCAATCAATGTTACACTTTAATTAGTCCATTATTTATGAATGTCCTTTTTTTTTTTAAACATCTTTGATTAAATGCCTAGGCTCCTGGGTTGTTTGTTTTGTTTTGTTTTCAGTTTCCTCCCCCCTGCCCCCCCCCCAGCAAATAATTATGAAGTTCCAGACACACAAATACCAGAGAAATTGCAGTTGGTCTCTTGCCCCACCCCCATGCCCTTTTAGATGATTAATGTCTAAGTTCTTAAACTGAGTGGTAAGTATGTGAATATTTATTTTTCCTTGTATCTGTCACACATTATAAATATTTTCTCAGTATATATGCTATTTAGTTTTAAAAGTTTAAATTCTTTCTACAATAACTGTTTTATTTAATCACATTCTTTTCTTATAAAACAACAAAAGCTAACATTTAGACCCTGCTTTTCTTTTAGACCAAGTTTTAAAATAAATTACTGATATTAGGTACTTTCTCATACACTTTGTCTCTGATTTACACATGGTCCACTAATCACCACCTAAGACTGACAGTGCTCTTTCATGACTAAACTCCCTTCTCTTTCTGCCTCTGCCTGGACTCTTCTCTTATCTTCTTTCCTCTTCTCGCTCCATATTGTGGGCTTTGCAGCTGTTTCTTTCCCTCTTTAATTGTGGTTTCATTGACAATATCACATTGCCTCATATCTGAGTTCTACCTGTCTCTGGAGATGATTGTTTTTCTTGCTCTGGAACCCTTGTTGCCATCCCTAAGATAAAATCCCAAGCCCAGGTGACTTTGACTATTCCCCAATAGAGCAACTACATTACCCTGAGATGTGCCATGTTCATCTATACATGTTTAGCAGAGTCCCCATCCAAGTGCAGAATAGTTTTCTACAAAAATGCATATGATGGTTATGTTCTATTACCAGTACAGTACTATTACTGATGTCACAGGTTTTAGAAGGGCAGGTCTGAGAATTTAAGCCCCTCAAAAACCTTGTTTCTATAGAAAAACACGCTTTACTTCACCACCAATCAATGAAAAAGTAAATTTGGAAATAAGTGCACGAAGATTGTTTGTGCTTTCCATCTAAGACTTCAAAGCCTTTCATAAAACACAGTTTTTAAAAAAGTCTTTTTGCCACAACGAATAGTCATTAAATGACTTGTTATATTCATAACTAAGATGCATTTATTAACAGCCTTTGACATGAAGCCCAGGAGATAATGTACAACATGATTAAAAAAAGAAAAAGCGGCCGGGCGCGGTGGCTTATGCCTGTAATCCCAGCACTTTGGGAGGCCGAGGCGGGTGGATCATGAGGTCAAGAGATCGAGACCATCCTGGTCAACATGGTGAAACCCTGTCTCTACTGAAAATACAAAAATTAGCTGGGCATGGCGGCATGCGCCTGTAGTCCCAGCTACTTGGGAGGCTGAGGCAGGAGAATTGCTTGAACCCCAGGAGGTGGAGGTTGCGGTGAGCCGAGATTGGGCCATTGCATTCCAGCCTGGGTAACGAGCGAAACTCCGTCCCAAAAAAAAAAAAAAAAAAAAAAGATTGGGCCAGGCATGGTGGCTTACGCCTGTAATCCCAGCACTTTGGAAGGCTGAGGTGGGTGGATCACTTGAGGTCAGGAGTTCGAGTCCAGCCTGACCAACATGGTGAAACCCCATCTCTTCTAAAAATACAAAAATTGGCTGGACATGCTGGCAGGCACCTGTGTTCCCAGCTACTGGGGAGGCTGAGGAAGGGAAGTTGCTAGAACCCGGGAGTCAGAGTTTGAGCCCAGATTGTGCCATTGCACTCCAGCCTGGGGGACAGAGTGAGACTCCATTTCAAAAAAAAAAAGATAGGATATGCTTCTTTCCATTTATTAATTCAGTGAAAATTTGTTTAGTTTCTACTCTAGTTCAAGTACTGGAGGCTAGGCATGTTAGCTCATGCCTGTTATGCCAACACTTCTGGAGGCCGAGGTGGGAGGATTGCTTGAGCCCAGAAGTTTGAGGCCAGCCTGGGCAACATGGTGAGACACCCATCTCTACAAAACACTTTCTTTGGGGAGAGAGATCCAAGATGGCCAATTAGCAACAGCTCAAGATTGTAGCTCCCGGTGAAAGCGCAGAGAGTGAGTGGACGCCGCAATTTCAGACGAATTTCTGTTGCCCACAAACTGGGAGCTACCCAGCGGAGGAGCCACACGGGTTGCCAGCGTGACTCTTTTGGCCGGTGCGGCACTTCTCAGTGAGGAGTATACGGGACTGGGTGCCCTTTGAGTTGGGCTCGGCTAGTCCCATCCCCACAAGGAGAACAGCAATTGGAAGCGCTGAGGACTGAGAGTTTCACAGTAAGCACAGTGGAACCCAGGAAGGCCTAGCTTTGTGGGGAAAGGGCGTCCGCCGAAGGAAAACTAAGAAACAGAAAAAACTTCGTCACCAACAAGCCGGACGTCCATTCAGACCCAATCTGAAAGTCGGCAATTACAAAGACGACAGGTGGATAAATCCACAAAAATGGGAAGAAACCAGTGCAAAAAGGCTGAGAACACCCAAAATCAGAATGCCTCTCCTCCTACAGGGGATCGC
>CAUYLG010006809.1:0-29758 GCA_963573385.1 Cacajao melanocephalus | reverse complement strand
TATAACCAATAAAGTGATTTTTTAAAAAAACCCTGTTAATCTCTATTATGTATAGAACTTTAAAAAGTCAAAGTGAATTTGAAGTCAGGTAGCGTGATGCCTCCAGCCTTGTTCTTTTTGCTTAGGATTGTCTTGGCTATGCAGGCTCCAGATCATACTTTTGGTGTCATGTGTAACAACTGTTAGCCTAAACCTAGGTCTTAAAGATTTACTCCTAGGTTTTCCTCTGAAAGTTTTATAGCTTTACATTTAGATCTGTGATTCATTTCCAGTGGACTTTTGTTTAAGGTGCAAGGATTGGGTCAAAGTTAACCTACTTCCCATGGCTACGCCACTGCCCAAGGTCAAGTGGAGGGAGGGAGGACAGGACAAAAGAGAGGCATTATGATTTTGCCCCACCCTCTTGGGACCACAGCTCTTCTGATTAAAGAGGAAAGTTTTCCCCTGTATTAATTTCCTATTGTTGCCATAACAAATTAGCATAACCTTAGTGGCTAAAAACTGCACAGATTTGTTCTCCAGCCTCTGTGAATGCCAAAAGTCCAAGATCAGTCTGCTGTACTACAGTCAAGTTGTCAGCATGGCTGGTGCCTTCTGGAGGCTGTGAGGCAGTATCTGTTTCCTGGCTTCCTGGAAGCTGCCCATGCCGTGGCCCCTTTCTTACTTCCAGCAACTACTCTGGGACCCTGAGATTCCACAGGGTGCATCTGAAGAGTCCAGGATCATCTCCCCACCTAAAAAGCCTGAATGTAACGACAGCTGCCAGCTTCTCCAGGGATAAAAACCTGGGCATCTTTGGGGGAACGATTCATCTTACTGCCCCCTCCCCAGAGCATCAGGTGCTTCAGGCTGAGGCATGAGAGAAGGGGTGAAAAGAAAAACAAAGAAAAACATGGTCCCCTCTACCCTTTCTAAAAAGTAGGAGTCCCCTTTTCCACTCCTGGAGTCAGAGCTTCAGGGCTTCTTGAGAGCCCTGTCTGTTCACCCCCTGCCCACTTTTGGGGTCTGGCTGCCTGCAGTCTAGGCTAGAGGGTACTAGAGGAGGAAAATGGTGAACTCACTGCAGGTTTGATGGGACAGCAACAGCTGGTCATCTCCGAAGTCCACCTGCTGCTGTTTACTTCCTGAGTCACTGACTAGCTGCCTGGTGCATCCGCTCCAGGTTTGAAAGCTGCATTGGTGGGAGACATGGGGGAAGTGACCTTACGACATCATACCCACACCTGGAATCACTTTCTCAGCGTTGTCTATCCCGAAGTATTATGGGATATTAGTGCATGGAAAGAAGGATCTTGGAACCATGTATCGTATTGAGTCCGGGAAAGAATGCCATGAGCAGGGGAATACAGCGAACAGTGGAGATGGTCAAACCTGGTAGAGCACTTCTGAGTGCCTGAATTACTATCTTTAATTTTCACAGTATTCCCTATGAGGGCAGTTACCGTGTGCAGACCCCTGCTACAGATAAAGAAACCGAGGCTCAGGGAGTGTCATCAACTTTTCAAAGGACCCACACACAGTGCATGATGGAGCCGGGCTCTCAGACCCAGACTTCTGTGATCTGAGTCCCAGGCCTTAACCACTCTAGCGTGTAGTTATTCATTGGCCTCCCTGGTCAGGCTGCCAGCTCGTTCTCCATGCCGGACCTCCGCCCTGAGGTCACACTCTCGGCCATATCTCTCTTGGGCTCCGTCGCGTCTTCCTTCAGCCAGCTCCGAATGCAGCTGTGCTGACACCCATTTACCGCTACCCTGGGTGGGAAGTGAGTTTTGGATTCCCATCACCTCCCATCTTTCCCCTACTGTGGCAGCCAGTGCCTGGTGCTGACCTGTGTTTCCTACCCCCTGGGACGGAAAGGTTTAGAGGGCAGGAACCTCACCTCTTCCCCTCTTCTCCCTGCTGTGTAGCACAATGCCTAGAAACTAGTGGGTGCTTGGTGAATGTTTATCGTGAGGAACCAACAGCTATTTTCTCCTGATTGCCTGCGGTAGTTACATCCTGGGGCCACATGTGATGTTGGGTCCACTTCAGGAGATTTGGCTTGTCTCATGAGTCCAGAAGGGCTCACATTTGTGGCAATCCTGTTTTCTTTTTTTAAAAATTAGTTTGGCAAAGATATCCCTAGTTAGCAGTTAGTCCAAACCTTGCAATACTGTCTCTTCCCAGACGGATCCCCTAAATTGAGCCACTATTTCCAATGCAGCCCACACCGCCTGGACTCCTGCTGGGTGTCAGGCCCCGTGCTAAGCCTTTTCCACGCAGGGTCTCATGTAATCTGCAATTCTAAGAGGCGTAGGACCTACTGTTATTCCCATTTTATAGATGAGGAAACTGAGACCTGGAGAAATGGAGGAACTTGCCTGAGATCACACAGCTGGTAAGTTTTAGAGCTACTGTTTGAACTTGGGTCTAAGTTTTCTGAGACTGTCTCTTGCTCTGTCACTCAGGCTGGAGTGTAATGGCACGATCTCAGCTCACTGCAACCTCCACCTCCTGAATTAAAGCGATTCTCCTGCCTCAGCCTCCCGAGGAGCTGGGATTACAGGTGCCCACCACCATGCCTGGCTAATTTTTGTATTTGTAGTAGAGACGAGGTTCCACCATGTTGGCCAGGCTGGTCTCAAACTCCTGACCTCAGGTGATCCACACGCCTCAGCCTCCCAAAGCGCTGGGATTGCAGATGTGAGCCACCGCGCCTGGCGTTGGGTCTAACTCTTAAACCTCTGTTTGAAGGCAGAGTGTTGGGAGCATGGACTTTGGGGCCAGGTTGGTGTTGGTTCCAGTCTCTTTTACTCTTAAATCCTGTGCATATAAGCCCTGGACTATCACTGCCTGTTTTTGTTTGTTTTTTTTTTTTTTTTTTTTTAAACAAAGTATTAGTTAAATGGGTAAGGGAATCAAAAGCATCTAATAAGGTGTGTGAACCCATGAGAGGTACTTAAAAATGCTGAATGTCCGAGTCTCTAGAGGTCCCAGAAACATGGTATGTCAGTAGGGACTCTGCTTAGCAAAACTATAGAGCCCCACTTCAAATTAGCTTAAAGCAGAAAAGGAGTACTTACTACTCATGTAACTGTAAAGTCCAGGGTCAGGGCTAGATTCAGGAATGGCTGGATCCAGAGGCTCAGATACTGTCACAAAGACTCTGTTGGTTTCATTCTCAAGCATGTTCTATCTAGTAGAAGGACAGATCCTGGCAGCTGTGTACCTTACAGACTGTTTAGATCCAGGCTCTGAAGAATGAGGTTCTCACTAGCTCCTGCAAAAGTCCTAGGAAAAATCTCATTCATCACGTTGCTCCTGATAGCTGCATCAGAAATTCTAGGGAGATTCTGATTGGCACAGCTTTGGGTCATCAGCCCATCTGGGTCCATGACTGTGACCCCGGGAATGGAGCACCTTGATCAGCCAAATCTGGGGCAGAGGGGTAGGGTGTTCAGCCCGCCTAAGCTCATGGACTGAACATGATCGTTCCAGAAGGAGGGGACACGATTCCCTGAAAGGAGAGATAGTGGGTGGGCAAACATATGCTTGTGCTGCGGGGTCTGGTGTACAGCTGTCAGTGAAGCCACAGCCACCTGCGCCGGCGAATTGCTATGTAAGAAGCTTGTGACACCTTTGGCCCAGCCTTCCACGCCCACTGAGCCACGAGATCACGCTTCTGTGGCGAGTCCCAGTTGATCCTCCCCAGTGGAATGGGCAGTGTCCCAGCACTCTGCAGCTGGTGCCATCTGTATCCAGACGCGCTTCCAGCTTGCATTCAATAAGGCAGTCATATTGGAAAATATTAACCACAGGAATTAATGAATTTTGGAGTTGCAGTGGGTTTGACTGGGGGAGATTTTCCAAGTTTATTTTCTAAGGTGTCTCTGGTGCTCTAGAGATTTCACCCAGCCTATAAGACAGGAACACCTTCCTATTTGGAAGAGAGAAGCCAGTGATGGAACATCTTCTTATAACACTAGAAGAGCATGCGTATTCCCTCATCCTGGATTGGCCAAGGTGGAATCCAGCACCCTTTTCTTATAAGTGAGGAGCCCATCTGGTGGGAGAAATGCTCTCAGCTAAGGTCATGCCATGAGTTAAACTCAAAAGGCCCTGGACTCTAGACCCAGTTGACTCATCACATGGCAAGCCCACAGGAATCACATTTGTAGGGGCAAAGGTGTTTCAGCAGGTTTGGTTGCTGAAGGCTGCTATGGAAAAGAAGTCCATAGTCCTACCATCTTCTCCTGCGCCATTCCTAAGAACAGGTGGATGGGAAGGGGCAGTGTGCACATCAGCCAAGGGCCCAGAACCACGACAGCTGATTCCTTAGCACACCCAGATTGCAACTCACCGTCTACCTGAATAGGACCTTAGACTCTGAGACGGCCTTCAGGCCACAGGGAAAAGGGTGTCTCCTGACACACAGGCAGGGTCAGGGAAGGTGGACCCCAAAGTCATGAGGCAGCGGCAGTCAATGCTGTTGGAAAGGAGAACTGAGACTGGGAGTGGAAGGGATCATGGGGCTTGTCCGGTAAAACATTAAGTATCTGTCAGCTGCAGGGACTTGAAAGTTTCTTTCTATACCTTGTCTTATTCTGAAGAAGTCAATTTCATGATGGGGGGGTCTCAGTGGCATTTTTCCGTGGGGAATTGTGTGGCCTAGGAACATTCTCTGGAATGTTCCACTAAGGGATTCATTTGTTCTGCAGGCATCTCTTAATGAGTTGTCATTTCTGACTCCGTATCGGGCCTTGGGATCCGCAGGTTCATACCAGATTCTATTTACTTCTCATGAAGCCCTTGAGAGAGCTATCACTCTAGTTTTCTCCCCTCACCATCTGTTCAATAGGAGGGGAAGATTAGGCCCAGTGAGGTGAAGTGACTTGCTCTGGGTCACACAGCTGGTACACTGCAGAGCCAAGATTCTAGAACCAGCTCTTATCTGGTGTTTCATGCCGACTTATTCAGCAAGAACTCTGTGGGGAAATACCTGCAGGCAGCCTGTGTCGACAGAGTCCCTAGCCTGTGGTAAATGGATCAGTAATCAATAACTGTTAGATGTTATCATCGGTATCCCGTGTTCACTGTATTTCCAGATGAAGAAACTGAAGCTCAGAGAAGTTGAGGAACTTGTCCAAGGTGGCGTAGCTAGGAAGCAGCAGACTCGGGCTTCAGTAGCCAGCTCTGTGAGGCCCGACTCCCCTAGCACAGCCACAAAGTTACAGACATTCTGCCAGCCCTCAGAGGAACAAAAATGATCAGGACAAAAAAGGAATGGGTGGGGTGGGTAATGACAGGGAAAGGGCCCCTGCTTTCAAGCAGCTCCAAAGAATACTGTTGAGTGGTTTTCCACGTGGACCTCTTTAAATTTGGAAGACCTTCATGCCCCAGAGCAAGGGTGTCACCTACTCCCGGTGCATACAAATGGTGACAACCCTTTGTCACACGCCAGGTGCACAGTCCCCTTCCCAGCTGGTTCCACCCCCGGGACTGTTCCTTCCAGGGCTTGTGAATGGATAGAATGCTGGTGACTCCCCTCCTGCAGCCGTGGTGAGACTGTGTGTCCTGTCGGAGTGGGTGACCAGGGCTTTTGCCAGCAGAGGACTTACAGAGGAATGTTTGAATACACGGAGGAACCCATTTCCTCTGGAATGCAGACATACAGAAAGCCAGGGTCTGGCTGTTTGCTTCTGTTCTCTGAGTCTAGACTATAGCCCTTCTCTAGCCTCTTGACTCCAGGTTAAGGGGAGTGGCTGGTGCCAGGAGACAAGGTTACCGTGAAGCCTTCAGATTTTAACCTGAGAGGCAGCCTTTAAACACAGCTCTCGCCACTAGGCAGACAGGGGCCCTTGGAGTCTACACCTAGAGCCCACTCTGGGGGATGCTGCAGTGGGCAGGCAGAGATGCCCCTCATCTGAGCCCGCCAGGCCCTGCAGATGCCAGGCCAGGTCTCCTGCTGCACCTGCTGCCTTGCTCAGCTCCCAGCATCAAAGCCGGCACAGTGGCCTCCCTGCTGTGACTCTCCAGACACCTGGGCAGTGACCACCTCTGCTTGAGAGCCACTTTGAGAGAGGAACCTAAGCTGTGGGGGTGGGGTACCCTGAGCATTCCAGGTGTTTGGGGCCACTAATATTTATTTGGACAACTGAGGGAAGATGTGTGCTTCAGTGGGGACTGCAGTTTGAATACCCCGATGCCAACACCACAAAACAAAATGCACTTCAGTGCACACAACGGGAGTGAAGCAGTCCTGGGTTTGAGTCCTCAGTCTATTACTTACCTGTGCAACTTTGGACAATGTATTCTCCTCTTTGCACCCTACATTTCTTCATCCACAAAACAGAGTTAATAAACCCGACCTGGTAACATTGTGATGGGGGCTGATGCAGGGAATATAAAGTAACCAGGCACGTAGTAGCTGCTCGTTGCTATAGAGGAAAACTTGACCTCTCCTCTCCATTTTTTGCCCAACTGTATTTGTTCGTTTGCACACTACTGATAAAGACATACCTGAGACTGTGCAATTTACAGGAGAAAGAGAGGTTTAATGGAGGCACAGTTCCACGTGGCTGGGGAGGCCTCACAATCATGGCGGAAGGCAAGGAGGAGCAAGTCACATCTTAAGTGGAGGGCGCGAGGGAAAGAGAGAGCTTGTGCAAGGAAACGGTCCCTTATAAAAACCATTAGATCTCATGAGACTTACTCACTGTCACAAGAACAGCACGGGCAAGACCTGTCCCCAGGATTCAGTCATCTCCCACTGGGTCCCTCCCGTGACATGTGGGAATTCAAGATGAGATTTGGGAGTTGGATGGGGACACAGCCAAACCGTATCACCAACCCAAGAAGGATAATACGGGTAGAACGTAAATACCAGATTGATCTACTGATAATTATAAACAGTTACCAAAAAGAAGAGGGAAAATCTTCATTTCTGAATCCATCTAGAACTGCTGTGCTTAAAGCTGTTATTTTGACTAGAAAACTAAGAAAACATGATGAGAAAATTACAGAGACATTTAAGCAGCTACCTTCCATGCAAGACATTTATTAAAGGAAATTTTAAATATAAATGATTAGGATTGCTTTCAAAATACATGAAAATAAAGGGATCAAGATGAAACAGGGATTAAGATCAGACTGGTTTGGTTTTCTGCAGGGCTGGGCTGGGAGTGGAGATGGAAGTCCTAGGAGGATGAGAGCAGAGATGACAAGCAGGTCAGTTCCCCGACCCGCCATCCATCCGTTCCTCCAATAAGTACTTACTGTGCTGATAGTTCCGCAGCAGATAAAACAAAGCGTCTGCCCTCTCGGATGTTCTCATGGGGGACACAGACGTTGAATAGCTGAGGAGACGTGAGTTTGTTGGGTGGTGATTCCCAAGGAAGACAGCAGGAAAGGACATCACAATCATTGTGGAGGAAAAGAGGCCTGCTGGGGATGTGCTGTTTGTGCTCCAGGAAGACCACAAGGGTGGTTTGACATGAATTGGAGACCTGAGGCAGCGAGCCAGGCAGAGGACACAGCAGGTGCTAAGGTCCTGAGGCTGCACGGATTTGGCATCCTGGAGAAACAGCAAGGAAGCCAGGGCAGCTCTCGCATAGAAGCTTCAGCCATGACTCTGGTTGCCATGTGGAGCCAGCAGAGGGCGGAAGTCTGTTGTAGCTGATGGAACAAGCACTTAGGAGACCATATGGTCACCCCAGGGAGAGGAGATGATGCCTGGGGCAGCCTGCCAGGGGTATTCTGAAAGCACAGCTACCGAAACCCGCTGCTGGTTTGAATGCAGATGTGAAAGAGGAGTGAGGAACTGGAAGGACAGAGTCCCAAGATGAGGCTAACAACATCCCCTACCTCACAAGGGGAAGGTGAGGATTAAATGCACCCACACGGAGTCAGCCTCAGCACCACCAAGCTGTCCCATGGGACAGAGGTAGGATTCCCACCCCCAGGCACAATCTCCTATAATGAAACCTGGCCCCTGAATTCATGTCTGGGATCTATGCAGCGTGTCACCCATCACTGCCTCTGTAAGCCTCCTGCTGTGAAGCTACAGCTGCTCACACTTGCCTGGCCACCAAGCAAGACTGGCACAAGGACATGCTACAGGGACAGCCTTACTGAGCCCCAAATTCCAAACTGGAGTTAAGCAAAATGAGCTGCTTCCTTCAGTAGCATTTCCAGAGCTCTACGGGGGCCCGTGCCAGGGGTTCAGGGACACCTCACCCCCCCTGGCCTGCCCTCGAGGGGCTCACAGTCTGTTAGGAGCTGAGGGGACACAGCATGGCACAGTGGTCTAGAGTGAAGGTAGCATCCCAGACTTTTGCACTGCTCATGCTTATAGGAAAGGCAGGTACCACCCGTGGCATGGGCAGGCGTGATGTAAGAAGATGTCGCTAAGGGACACTGAGGTCCATTTCTTGAGTCCAGGAGGAATTTTCTGTCCCTTTTTGTTCGTAATCCTGGCCACACACATTCATTCCCCCACTCATCCCACAGGGACTCCCACAGGCCGCACTGGATGTTGCCACAGTGTTGGGTCATCTGTCCCTCCTCCTGGCTCAGCAGGTGTGGACCTGATGGGGAAGGGTGGAGGTTGTGGTCCAGGGAACCCTGCTCTCCTTGCTTGGTGCCTCTGTGGGGAATGACAGTGCAGGTTCTGCACCCACATGGAAGGGAGTCCCACACCTTCCAAGGTCCCCTTCTTTGTAAGCCACCCCCAGGCCCCCAGACTGCCTCATCCCTGTAGCATGTCATCTGTGTCTCTTGGACAGCACTGGGCTTTCAGGATGAGTGGTCATGGCTGTGTCTTGTGTGAACCAGATGCCTTGAGGGTGAAGCCTTCTGAGAATTGCCTGTGTCTGTGGCCTTTCCATGAGGGTGAATTCCCATAAGTCCCAGATCCCTTCCAGGCTGGGGTACTCTGCCCAAGCCCCACAAAGGAAGAGGCTACTCAGGGGCCTCATTTGGTCTCAACTCAGCAGGAACTGAAGTTTAAAGCCCAGGGCATCTCAGGACATTGTTTTGGTGTAGAACGGGCAGGTCCAGGGCTCCAAGGTGCTTTCTGTGCTGAGCTCATCCCC
Source organism: Cacajao melanocephalus (assembly GCA_963573385.1). NCBI lineage: Eukaryota > Metazoa > Chordata > Mammalia > Primates > Pitheciidae > Cacajao > Cacajao melanocephalus. The sequence goes on along the minus strand of CAUYLG010006809.1, from coordinate 20,687 downwards.
CATCCCCCAACCCACAGGGCTCTTGGTCAAAGTGGGGCAGTGTTTTCCCGGGGCAGGCCCAGCTCTGTCCAGCTCTCAGTTCCTCAGCTCTGCATCCAGGGACCTTGGCATGGATCCTGCCGATACTGGCATTCACTTGGGCAGCAGGTATTCTCTGGCACCTGCTATAGCCAGGCACTCTCCAGCGACAGGACCGGCAAGGCCCCTGCTCTCCTGTGTTTTAGGTCCTTTTGGGTCAGCATAAAAAGCTTGTGGAATATCTTGGAAGGCAAGGCCACTCTTGCAGCTGGGTAGGCATCGTTGTGTTCAGTTTTATGTTATACAGTGTTATTTCTTAGGGACACAGCAGATGGAAAATCCTGGGGTAGAGTTTTGACCTTTGATATAGCAATTATCATCATCATGATAACATTTGCTATTTATGGAGTGTATACATGAGCCAGGTCCCCTCAAGTTGCTTGTGTCCGCTGGGCACAGTGGCTCATGCCTGTAATCTCAGCGCTTTGGGAGGCCGAGGTGTGGCAGGTCACTTGGGGTCAGGAGTTGGAGACCAGCCTGGCTAACATGGCACAACCCCATCTCTACCAAAAATTTAAAAATTAGCTGGGGGTGGTGGTGTGCACCTGTAGTCCCAGCTACTTGTGAGGCCGAGGACAATCTCTTGAACCTGGGAGGTGGAGGTTGCATTGAGCCAAGATTGTGCCACTGCGCTCCAGCCTGGGTGACAGGGAGATCCTAACACAAAGATGCTCATGTCTTTTTCATCCTCTCACAAAGCCAGTAAGGGATGGCATAGGTTTCCACCCTATGATCCTAGCCGTAAATCCCATGCCTTCTTCCACTCAAGAGCCCTCACCCTCCACATGTTCTCTGGTAGGAAGGCACAGCTGCTGAAGCTAGCTTGAGGCAGTCCCAAGGCCTGGCATCTTGATGTCCCAGATGCCGCTCAGGAGGCCCAGGAGAGTCCCCATACAAAGTCTGCTCCAGGATTTACTTTGAGATCTGTTGGTAATTAACAGGTGATTTCCATTTGCAGCCAAGGCCCATCATGGTTTCTGTGCCCTGTGCTGGCAGGCCTTGCCTCCTTGGCCCCGTGTGGCCATATGACTGTGGTTAAACAGGCAAAGAAAGATTGTTCAGACTAGAACAGAGGTCAGCCAATTACAGCCCACAGGCCAAATCCTACCCTCTGCCTGTTTTTTGTAAATAAAGTTTTATTTGAACACACCCATTCATTCACACTTCATCTATAGCATCTTTCTTGCTATAAGGGCACAGTTGAAGAGTTGTAACTGAGACCGAATGACTCCCTGGAGCCTAAAATGTTTACAGTCTCACCTGTTATAGGAAGTTTGCCAACCTATGGGCTAGAATACTGAGACTGATATACACCCACGTGGAAGGGAATGCCTTCTATACGAAATGTAGTGATAACGGAAAAAATCTCCGTGATATAATCACTAAGAGGAAAAAGCATGGAATAGGAACATGCATAATACCTTTCTAGTTGTAGAAATAGTAAATATGGGCCAGCTCACACCTGTAATCCCAGCACTGTGGGAGGCTGAAGTGGGGGATCACCTGAGGTCAGGAGTTTGAGACCAGCCTGTCCAAGATGGTGAAACCCATCTCTACTAAAAATACAGAAATTAGCCATGCGTGCTGCTGCATGCCTGTTGTCCCAGCTACTCAGGAGGCTGAAGCATGAGAATCTCCTGAACTCGGGAGGTAGAGGTTGCAGTGGGCCAAGATTGTGCTACTGCACTCCAGCCTGGGCAACAGAGCGAGACTCGGTCTCCCCCAAAAAAGAAATAGCAAATATGAGGATACTCACACCTGTGCATCACATGCTTCTTTATGTAATGGATACCTCTAGAAAGATACATTAAAAAATAACCCTGGCTTCCTGGCGGACCGAGATGGGGAGACTCACTTTTCCATGCATTCACCTCCTCATGCTCTTACTCAGTACTCCTGTCTGTGTTACCTATTCACAAAAGGTGACAAGCTAAAATAGTTGTTTAAAAAGTATATTGAGGCTGAAGAGCTGAGATAAGGAAGATGGAGCAAAGAATATGTTTTGCTTTATTTTCTTTACCGTGTCACGGAAGATTTTTGAGTGGTATTTTCATGATAGACTCTTTCTGGGAGGAAACCTGTGAGGGAAGCTCAGAATTGCTGGGGTTTTTTCAAACGCAGAAGTAAATTTTTAGTTAAATCATAAAGGTAGAATGGCTTAGGGCACGGTGGAAAGGTGTTCTTGATCTAAATATTTCTTCAGCTGAATGACAGGCTCCTAAGAGAGGTGCCATCCAGGAGAAGGAAGCTTGGTGTTCTCATCTTCAGGTGATCCTCTCTTTCCTTGAATGGTAGCTGGTCTGAAATGATGAAACAGTGGCCCACGGCTGCCAGGAAAATCTTAGAAAACTCTTGGTACCATCACGCAGACTTCCCGACAGCGAGCCTTCAGAACAGAGCATGCTCAGATCTGCCGTCTTCTGAGGACAGTCGAGAAATTACTTCTCCAGGAGGTTCAGACACCATTCAATGTGTAACCAGTTTCTCAACCCACCAAAAAGCCACCTGGAACCTCAGAGATAGAGGGAATCTTTCTTTTGAGGGCTAGTCTTTACATTTGCAGAATTTCCCCAACCATACGATTGCTTTCAAGTTGGGTCTCAGCCACAGCTGACACACTGGATCACCTGGCATGCTTTTAAAAATACAAAGGACAGGCCCTGCCTAGTTAATGCAACAGTCATCTCTCGAGCTTGGGCCTGAGCATTAGTATTTTTTTTAAGTTCCTCAGGTGATTCTAAGGTGCATCCGAAGTTTAGAAGCCCTGCTTTCAAAAGGCTGGAGCAAATTCTGGTGCTAGAGTCAGATCTGAGTCTGAGGCATCAGCCCAGCCTCCTCTTGGGAGACTCAGGCCCAAATGTTTTCTCTGAGCTTTCGTTTCCATTTCCATGTGATAGGATACAAGTACCACCCTCCTTTCACTGGGAACTTCTGGAAGGGAGCAGCTGACAAGAAATAATCATTTCCTGGCTGCTTCCTGCACATAACCGGGGCCTGCTGCCCTAGCACATGGTTGTCAGAGTCAAACTTTGGCTTCCCCATCTCGGTTCTGCCACTTAGCAGCTGGGGATACGGACCAGGATATGATGATTCTGAGCCTCCGTCTGCTCATCTGTAAGGTGGAGATTGTTGTCTCCAACCATACTGACCTGCCATGAGGATCCAGTGAGACCCCTCAGCCAGGCTGTGCCCAGCACAGTGATGGCAGCTCCTACTGGTCCCTGTCTCTAGAAATGGTGGCGAGTCTGGGCTCAGATGGGAAGGGGTTTTTGGGCCACTCAATCTCTGTCTCAGCCACTCAGCTGTGCTATCACAGTGGGAGTGCAACCATGGATGATCCGGAAGTGCCTGAGTGAGGCTACATTCCAGTACAGCTTAATCTACAAATTCTGCAGAAAGGGAAACAGCGGCCCATGAGGCAGGGGAGGGCCCTGGAGTCCAACATCCGCCACCACACCCCACCTCTGCCTCCTAGGGGCTTCTAAGCCTGGGCCAGTTAGCTTCTGTGCATCAGTTTCCTCATTTGGAAGAGGAGGTGATAACGGAACTTCCCTCCTGGCTTCTGTGAGGGTTTGATGAGCCAATACCTGTAAGACAGCAAGGATGGTGCCTGGTGCAGAGCAGGGGTGAGGACATGGTCGGTTTTCTGGGTCAAGTGCTGGAGTGAAATACCTCAGTCCATCACATCACCAACCATCAGTCCTCAGGAATCTTGCTCAAAAATAGGCCTTCATTCGTCAGTGTTGTCTCCAGCACCAGCACACAGGCTAGCCAAGTTGCTGCCCTCTTGGAGTTTACATTGTCATGGGGGTGACAGAAAGAGCAAAAACCAAATTGCTTTCAAGTTGGGTCTCACCAAACAAATGGAATGACTGCAGTGGGAGACACAGGCCATGAAGGGCATTTACAAGGGTCGGGGGTGAAGGAGATGTAGACTGGGAGACTGGTAGGAGACATGGCATCTCCAGTGAAGTCACTTCTGAGCTAAGAGGTGAATTCATCTCAGCTCTGAGATTTGAGTCATCCTGAGGAGGGAGCAGCCAGCAGTGTGAGGCCCTGACCTGCCACAGGAGGGGTGTAGCAGGTGGCAGGGCGTGGGCAGGTGTGGACATAGGGACAGGACAGAGGCGAGGGCAGCAGGCAGTATCTGAGGGGCTGAAATCAGGAGAGTGGGATACGACCAGCTTTAAGAGGCTGTGGACACTAAGTAGAGATGGTAACTCCAGCAACACTCACCTTTGTGTAGTTCAGGCTTGGCCCGGGGTTTGCAGGCTGGGGAGGTCTTGGGCATGTGGCTCACAGCTCTGGGGTCAGTGTACAGCTGCAGTTATTTCCAGAGGCCGTGCTAGCAGATGGGGACTTGGACATCTGAGGGGGAGATTGTACGAGACCACTGCCACCTAGGGCCACCTGTGCAGGCATATGGAGGAAGGTGAAAAATGAGTGAGCGACCAACTCTGGGAAATTGCCAGAGGAGACATAGAGAAGGCAAGCCCATCTGCTCAGAGCTTGCGAGACATGCTCACAAATTGAACTTCTTATAAGTAGTTCTGGTTGCTGAAAACCAGGTCTGATGCATTCCAACCTGCTAAGCCTGGTGTAGACCAGCTCAGACTAGCCCCAGCTGCTTAGACCAGGCAGGGCTGGTGCACACCTGCCATCATAGCACAGGAAGAGGGGCCCAGCAAGGTGTTCTAGGGGGATCTCTAAGCAGGAGTTGTGGGCTCTTTCGCAGGATGCTTTGTTCTTTTTTGTTTTTGAGATGGAGTCTCACGCTGTTGCCCAGGCTGGAGTGCAGTGGCGTGATATTGGCTCACTGCAACCTCTGCCTCCCAGGGTTCAAGGGATTCTCCTCCCTCAGCCTCCCAGATAGCTGGGATTACAGGCGTGCACCACCACACCTGGCTAATTTTTGTAGTTTTAGTAGAGACGGGGTTTTACCATGTTGCCAAGGCTGGTCTAAACTCCTGACCTCAAGTGGTCCTCCTCCCTTGGCCTCCCAAAGCACTGGTATTAGAGGTCTGAGCCACTGTGCCCAGCCAGGTTGCTTTGTTCTTTACTGTGTTTTTAACTAAATGAGCAGTATGTGGATAAGTTGTGGCTAAAGCTATTTGAACGATGAGCGTGTACGGAGTGAAACGTGAACGTCGCCCTTGGCTGTATCCTCGTCTCTGCCCGTTGGCGCATCTGTATACACATGGGTACTTGCTTCATGTGAGGTTTCAGTTTTAACTGAAATGGGACCAGATATGTCTTGTCTGTAGCTTTTCACTTACTCGTGTCCTGCAGTGGGTGTGTGTGGCACTGCTTCTGCGCCCCTGCTGTCCCAGGTCCATGGGTCCTCACATGGGCATGGGGCTGTTTCCACGCTTCCTCCTCAGAAGGACGCTGCCCTCAACATCCTCGCACGCGTCTTTGTGAACTTGTTCAACAGTTTTGTAAAGCAGACACTGAAACATGGAGCTCCCAAGTCAGAGGAGGTCTCACACACACACACGCACGCACGCGCACACACACACACACACACACACCCCTGCCTCGGTTTTCCGAGGTTTCACCAGTTTGTGCCGCGTGAGCACCATTTCTCAGCATCCCCACCAAGGCCTGGTAAGAGCCGGCTTTGCATCTTTTTCAGTTTGCATTTTGCTGTTGACTCATAATGATAAGCATATTTGAATGTGCCCTCTCCCCCAGTAGAACACACTTAATTATTCCAGACATTTGTATTGAGTACCTGCTCTGTGCCACTCTCTCTCTGTAGGTGACAGAGTGCTCAGGGAAGAGGACAAAGATATGTCAGCATGTCATGGAGAACTGGTGGTGCAGGGGAGGTGGGGCGAGGTGGGGAGGTGGGGCGAGGTGGGGAGGGCAGCGAGCAGGGCCTCTGGAGAAAGTGACAGAGGAGGTGAGGGGGTCATTCAGCCGTAGCACCTTTCTTTCTTGCAGCGGGGTACAGGAGTGTGCCTGTCTGGTGCCACCCAGGAGCCTTGAGACTGGCTGGAGTGGTGGGGAGGAGGGAAGGAAGTGGAAAAGTGAAAGGGCTGATCAGGGAGGATCTTGGAGAGTATAGGAAGGCTTATTCTCCAATAAAGGCTTGGTGCAGGAGTGATAAGGTCTGGCCTGGCATCAGCTGGGTCGCTCAGGTGGGGCATGGAGTCTGGACTGTAGGCAGCAGCTGGGTACGGGGAGGGCTGGAGGTGAGAGATGAGGGTGCCCAGATCCAGGGTATGACTTCCTAGAGAGCCGGGACGCTGTCTGCTCCATCCCCCTTGTAGCCCTGGTACTACCTGGCACATGGAAGGGTCACAGATGTTGCTGGAATTACTGAAAAACACAGTGGTCAGCCTTCATGAGGTGCGCGCTGCCTTTCCCCGTGTGTCTGCTGGGCTGCTGGCCCCTCTGGTTGCTCTTTGGGATCCCCTCACACACTTGGAGTGTTTCCCTAGCTGCCATCTCCCAGGCCATCTTTCGTTGCAGGGAGTCACAGTTCTTGGTCTCGACCTTTATGTATTTTTGCGTGTGATATCAGATCTGTTTATATTACACCGATTTGTAACGCCACCTGTGTGGTATCAATTTTCAAATGCATTTTATTATTTTGTTTGCTCACTTGTCCTCTGGACTCATGCCATGTCTCCATAGCACTATCTGAGGCTTAGAGGGCACTTTTATTATTAACGGTCTTATAAAAGTAACATAATCTCCACTTCGATTAAGAGAGGTGAGTAAGGATTATTACTCCTATTTTCGGAAAGTGATCCTTGGAGAGATTAAATAGCTTTGTCATCAGGACACGTCCTTGATGTTGCCAAGTCTGAAGTCCACCCCAGGGCTTTCTGATTGCGAGGTTGGTGTCGTGGTGTCACACCCCATCTCCCTACGCTGGCAAATGCAAGATGCTGTGAGGCTAGCGGGGAGCAGCCCACTGTGACTTCTCTCACCGGGTTGAGTGCACGGACGTAAATCTAGGCACTGGGGATATGGGGGGGCAAGATGACACTTTAGATGGTGACAGATACTGTGAAAAAACTCCAAGGGACTGATGGAGTGGTGTGTGACTAGAGGGGACTTTGGGATGAAGGCTGATCACCCAAGGAGGAGTTAGGGCATTGCCAGCAGTCCTCGTATCTGGAGGAAGTGACCATGGAATTGCAGCCCTGGCAAAAACATTTGCATTTGATTCTGAACGCAGCGGGAAGCCATGGGAGGGTTTTGTCTGAGGAAGGAATGACTTAGCTTTGGATGAGAATAGAGGAAGCCGGGAGACTGCTTGGGGATGAGCTCTAAGGGTCTAGGTGAGAAGGGAGGTGTGTGGGTTTAGGAGACACAGCAGAGATGTAAGTGGAGGTAGTAGTGGAAATATGTCTGGAGGCAGAAGCCAGAGGCCACTGGGCATTGATGGATTTGGTATGTGATGTGAAGAAAAGGAGAAGGTAAGGTGCTCCCTAGACTTCTGGTTTGAGCAGTGGAGGCGGCAGTTGCCCCATTTATTTAAGTATAGAAGCCCAGAGGAGGAACACAAGTTTGATGGGGAAAAAACAGAATTTTGGTTTTTTGAGATAGGGTCTTGATCTGTTGTCCAGCCTGGAGTGTAGTGGCGTGATGGCTCACTACAGCGTCTGCCTCCCAAGCTCAAGCGGTCCTCCCACCTTGGCCTCCTGAGTAGCTGGAATATAGGCACATGCCACAACCTCTAATTGTTGTATTTTTTTTGTAGCAATGGGGTCTCGCTCTGTGACCCAGGCTGGCCTCAAACTCCTTTGGGCTCAAGCCATCACCTGCCTCAGCCTCCCCAAATGCTGGGATTAGAGGCATGAGTCACTGCAGCTGGCCAGAATTTCTGTTTTGGCCATGTTCAAGGTAGGGATACTTAGTAGACATCCACGGAAACACCAACATTGGCACTGGATACAGGGACTCTGGAGCTCCAGAGGGAAGTCAGGGCCGACATGTGAATTTGGGAAGCTTTGCCGTTTTGGATCTACGGAAAGCCATCCGACTGGGCGAGGGCACACCCGGGAGTGCAGGCAGCAGAGACCCGGGACCCTCCACCATTTAGTGAAAAAGCAGTCCTCAGAGAGACGGGAGAAACGTCACAAGAGGGTAGAGATGCTGAATGGTTGAGAAAATACAAATAGAACAAGCCACTGTTGGCTTTTTTTTTTTTTTTTGAGATGGAGTTTTGTTCTTGTCACCCAGGCTGGAGTTTGGTGGCGTGATTTCAGCCCAGTGCAACCTCCACCTCCCAGATTTAAGTGATTCTTCTTTGTCAGCCTCCTGAATAGCTGGGTATACAGGCACCCACCACCACACTCATTAATTTTTGTATTTTTAGTAGAGACAGGGTTTCACCGTGTTGGCCAGGCTGGTCTCCTGAGCTCAAATGATCCGCCTGCCTCAGCCTCCCAAAGTGCTGGCATTACAGGCGTGAGCCACTGCACCCAGCCCTGCCATGGGCTTTGACAACACAGCAGTCATTGGTGGCCTTCCTGAGAGTTTTACAAGTGGAGTAACGGGGTTGAGGTGAGTGGAAGAAGTCAACGGCTGCCCACCAGTCTCTTAAGAAGTTCTCCTGAGATGGGGGATGGAGAACTCGGTTCTGGCCAGAGGGGCTGGGAGGCCAAGGGAGAGGTGAGGCCATGGGCGAGGGAAGCTGTGGAGTTGCAGAGCCGAGTCCTGGAGGAAGCCACTGGGGAATGGCCCGATGGAGGGGTGGGCCTTCCCCAGGAGTAGCAGAGGGAGGCTGTACGCTGATGCCTTCTGAGTGAATGGTGTCAGAAGACAGAATTACAGCAAATCTAGATATAGATTCCACTGGCTTTTATTTGTGATTCATGAATTGAGGCAGCCTCCATTGTACAAAATAGGATGAGAGTTCCCACTGGGCAATGGCGGAACAGTAGGTTTTGAGAGGTGGGGGCAAGGAAGGAAGGCAAGAGAAAAATAATGGATCGGTTAGACATCAGGTTACCTCAGGTGACTTTTTTGGTAAGCGTTAAACAGGGCAGCCTTCTTGCTTCCTTAAAGTTGTAGTTTAATTACGTGGCATTGGGCTTGAGTGATTCCAGTTTGGTTTTGTCCATTGCGACCTAGCACAGGACCGACAATGCCAAATACAGTCAGTCACGTGTTACCTAATGATGGGATACATTCTGAGGGATGGGTCGTTAGGTGATGGTGGTAGTATGTGAACATCACACAGTGCGCCTGCGCAAACCTGTACAGCACATTCCTGTAACCCAGGGGTATTTGTGTATCTGGAAATGTGGTAAGAAGTGGAAAGCGGCCCACCTGCGCAGGGCCCTGCCCATGACTGGAGCCTGCAGGACTGGAAGTGGTTCTGGCTGAGCGGTAAGGGAAGGTGAAGGCCCAGGATGCCACGTGCACTACTGTGGACTTCTTAACAGATACAGGACCCCTAGGCAATACTGAATTTAAAAGAGACATCTTCCTTTAATAATTAATTCGCCTTTGCATATAACTTTTTTACTTTATAAAGTCTTTAAACTTCTTGACTTTCATAACACTTAGATACAATATCTCTACTCTTGAGTTTTTTTCTGCCTTTAATTTTTTGAGGTGGAGTCTTACTCTGTCACCCAGGCTGGAGTGCAGTGGCACAGTCTTGTCTCACTGAAACCTCGAGTTCAAGCGGTTCTTCTGCCTCCCAAGTAGCTGGGATTATGTGAACATGCCACCACGCTCAACCAATTTTTGTATTTTCGTTAAAGACGGGCTGATGTCTCTACTGAAAATACAAGAATTGGTTGGGCATGGTGGTATGTATCAATGAGCCTGTATCACTCTTCCTCACCATGTTGGCCAGGCTGATCTTGAACTCCTGACCTCAAATGATCCGCCCTCGTTGGCCTCCCAAAGTGCTGGGATTACAGGTATGAGCCACTGCGCCCAGCCCTAAAATCTTTTCAGTGACTGGCAGTGCAGTAGGCCTGTTGGTACCAGCATCACCTCAGACACAGTAGTGTGGTACATTGTGACATCACTAAGCAACAGGCATTTTTCAGCTCCATCAGGATCTTACGGGATCATCATGATACATGCAGTCTGTTGTTGACCAGAACATCATCAGTGCAACACGTGACCAGAGCCATTTCAGAAAGTGGAGGAGGGGCTGTGGAGGGAACTGGAAGACTCTCTCAAGTCCTCAGGGCAGGCTGCCTGTGTTTTTCATTCACTGCTTGCCTTATCTGTCTTCCTGAGGGTCTTCTACTTAGGTCTTTGGCCAGAGTTTGTTGGGCGGGTGCTGTGGTGGGGAGAGCACTGCGAGGGAGGTGGCCAGGATTACAACAGAGACGTGACGTGCTTTGAGCATCGCATGCAAAGTGGGGACAAGGGGGACTGAGAATACAGGAGGAGCAGGATTCAGGGAGAATCCTTTCCATCCTCAGAAAATTAGGTTTGGGGGGATTCAGGGAGATCTTTTCCATCCTTGGAAAATTAGGTGTAAGACATGTTTTAGTTTTTAGTAAGCACAGTTTACCCCAGCAGAACCATCATGCAGCCCCACTTCAGCCCAGCCTAGTAGATGATATAGGAGGCCTTCTGAAATATCAGCCCAAGCTGATATGAGTATCTCTGAAACCCGAGATACTCACTTTAGGTGACCAGGGGCTACCAACAAAGGCCCTTAGCATCACGGTTGTTGGTAATGATCAGAATTTTACCCAGAGTGATCTTTTAGCCTTGAAATGGTGAAAGCTGATGTCTGTGAGAGCATTGGTAGACTGTTGTGTGAACTTAAGCCATCCTTGAAACATTAGGCACACTGCATCTTTAGTTTTTAATGAGCATTGCTTACCCCAGGGATGCTCACGTCCCACAGTGCCACGCCTCTCAGCACCTTGAACCTGGTGGATCCATACACCTGTCAGTCTCTGCCCCAGCTGCTGCCACAGTCCAGGCCCCAAGCTCAAAAGAAATCCGTTCTCTGTCCTCCCATCCTATCGATCATTGTGCCTGGGATCTCAATCCACCCCCATCCCGATTCTGACCTCAGTATCTTTCTACTGGGGGCTGCAGCAGCCTCACCACAAGGTGCCCTGGCTCAGGCTTGTCTTTGTCCCTAAGGGTGATCCTCACACGTTGTACATCTGGAGTGGTGTATCCACCTGATGGGGCTCCCTAGGGACAGGTCTGCAGTGGCCAAGATCCACCACGGGGCTCTAGGCAGCCCATTGACAGAGAATGTGCCCAATTTGCTTCGGGCTCTGAATGCATTGTCTTGTCTGATCTCATAGGTGGTTGATACAGAAGGATACACCAATATGGGGGAAAGGGAGAAAAGACTCCCTGGAGGCAGGTTACAACTGCAGGGTCTTCCTAGAAACCTCAAGGTCTACCGCTCTGTCCTCTGCCACTTAGCCCAGGAAGAGCAGTCATCAGATGGGGCTTGGGTCCCTGCTCTGTCGCATAGGCCAGAGGTGTCCAACCCCTGGACCAGTATGGACCACAGCCTGTTAGGAACTGGGCTACACCAATGGGTGAGCAAAGCTTGGTCTGTATTTACAGCCGCTCCCCATCATTCGCATTACTGCCTGAGTGCCACCTCCTGTCAGATAAGCAGCAGCATTAGATTCTTGTACTGTGTAAACCCCGTTATGAGCTATGCATGTGAGGGATCTAGACTGCACACTTCTTATGAGAATCTAATGCCTAATGATCTGTCACTGTCTCCCACCAGCACCAGAAGGGATGGTCTAGTTGCAGGAAAACAAGCTCAGGGCTCCCAGTGATTCTATGTTATGGTGAGTTGTGTAATTATTTTTTATTGCAGTGTAGTAATAGAATGTGCAGTAAATGTAATGCACTTGAATCATCTCGAAACCACCCTCCTCCCCCAGTTGGTAGAAAAATTGTCTCCTACAAAACCGGTCCCTGGTGCCAAAAAGGCTGGGACTGCTGCCACGTGACCTTGGACATGGCCCTGTAAGCCACATTCTGCTTCTCTAACATTGGCCGGGGGTGAGGGGCCAGTAACTTCTTAAGCTTCTCATCTCCCATGGTGACAACAGCAAAAAACAGTGATGCCCAGCCACACAGTCACTCAGTGAGCCTCACAGCACCTTCCTCCTTACCATGTTCCAAGCCGTTTTCACCATTATCTGTGACATTCCAAGACCAGAATGCTTTGATTTAAAAGAATACCAACAACTCTCAAAGCAACTTTACTTTCATTTTGGAAGACTATGAGAAACACACAAAAATAACTAGAAAACTACATACCACTATCCTAACGGTGGTTATCCACAAAGGGTGGGTTGACAAGCTGTTTCAGTTCTGTTTTTTTTTTTTCAAACAAACAGTGAACCTGTATTGCTCTTTTTTTTTTTTAAAGAGCAGTTTCTCTACATTCTTACTGCTTCCCTTTTCACCATTTAACTTGTGCTTGTAGAAGACCAGCTACACAGTTGCAGAACACCCTGAAGCTTAAAACTATCAGGAACCTAGCAGCAATGTCACAGTGTTATTGAAAGCACACTCAAAAGATCATCAAACAACAATGCTGGCCTTACCAAAGGGGGTTGCTTTCATCTGGTGGCAGGTCATGTCCTCAGTGTTTTGAGTTCTTCATTTTCCAAAAGCCACAGTGTCTGTCCTGTGTCATCCCTGTCACTGCCCCGAATCTTCTGGGTGCTTCCCTGGGAGTCCCATGTACCCCCTGCTTTTCTGGGCATGCCTGTCATGGCCTCCACCTTCCAGACTCTTTCTGTTTATGGTTGAATCCTTGCTCAGTGTGACTCCTTGCTATCTGTCCATCTGTACATCTCATAAAGCAGCCGTCAACCGCTGCCTTGTCACATACCCACTTGAGCCCCCGCCTAACTGCAGCTTCTTGGGGGCTCAAATTGGAAGCATTTGCGTCTAGTCACGGAATCCGGGCTCAGATGGCACCTTCAAGACCAGCCTCTGCTCCTCATTAGCTATCGGATTTACCCTCCCTCCTGTAGTTTCCACACCTATAAAGTTAGGATGGTAATTACAGCATCCCCTTCTCATGGCTGGCATGAGGATGGTATGAGAATTTGTGTTATTCCTTCAGCTCAAGACTTGACAAGCGGTAACTTCTTTAATCCTCCCAAAATAATTGAATCAGGTGCCCTGTGGTGTTGGGATCCAAAGAGAACCAGACCCAGAGCTGACTTCAGGGAACGCTTGATACCGCCAGAGCCATTTCTGGGTCACTTCTAGATAGTTGAAGTCTTGGAGACATACTTCAAACCAAGAGGCAGGAGACAGAAGCCTTGGCAGATGCCAGCAGAGTGCAGGGAGTGCACAGTGGAACTGGATCTTCACAGGGCACCCGCCACGCAGTCCTGAGGCCCAGGTGTGCTCTAGGAATGAACTCAAAGGCTTTTCAGCCTGGCGCTCTCTGATAACACCCAGCGGGACCCTCACGGCCACGTAATGCAGAAGACAGGGCAAGGCCACTCCCTCCCACTCCACAGATCCGAGGGTTCTAAGATGCAGGGAGCACATTCTCTGTGATTTCCATGTCCTGGAGAAAGACCTTTCGTATAGGCACAGACTCATAAGGGAGCTGGGTAGTGGAGGACGGCGTCCACATCCCTGCCGCACACGCAGCTCAGTCGTAGCTGGGTTGCGGGCATCCAGCCCAGCTGCAGGCTTGGCCTGTGTGAGGCCACCCTCCAAGCTCCAAAGGCAGCTCCCAGCAAATGGAAATTGACCAGCTCGCCAAACCCAGATTATAGGTGAAGCAAAATGAAAAGCTAATCTCTCCTCACAGCCGTTTTCATTGATGAGCAGTTGAGGCCCTCAGATCAATTTCACCCATGTGCTGGTGACAGGGCAGCACGCAATCCCCCCCAGAGGGTTATTTAAAAAGAACAGCCACCCTTGGGGCCCTCAGCCACAGACCCCTTCACCCCCACCCTCCAGTGCCGTGGTAGTTGCCAGGAGTCGGGAGGATGGAGACGGAGTGAGTTTCTGAAATAATTAATAAGTGCATGCGTCAGGAACATGCATGGGCTGACACCGCTGCTTACATCCCTCTCCCAGTAGGGGAGGGGAGGAGAAGGTGCCATGGGGATGCGTGTGCTGTTTCCTAGGTGACAGTGTTACATCCCAGTTCTTTCTCCAGTTGCCTTCCAGGTGAGCTCAGAGCCAGGTGCAGCCCTGGAGAACTGATGTCCCCAGAGAGTTTCCCAGCTTGGTGACAGTGGGCCCTGCAGCCCAGGAGGCCAGCACTTTGTGGATTTGGGGACAAAATCCTCTGTGCCATTTCCTTCCCGTGTTTTCTGCCCAGTAGTTTGGACTACATTTCCAAGGCCATCCTCTCCCTCTGTGACCCCAAAATGGCTCTGGCAATACCAGATCTGAGGAATAGGACCGAGGTCTGACCTGAGCCGAGGGTTCGCGGAGGAGAAGTGAACCCTGCTGGAGGCAGCCAAGGCTAAGTTCAGAAGTGAAGGGAGAGGACATACACTAAGCGGCACCCCTGCGGGCCATGCTGCATCCCAGCACTAAGTGTGATGCTTGGCTTTGTCTTGAACCTGCAGGGCAGATCCTGTGATTTCCTCCTTCATGTATTTTTACTTGCACCATTTTTTAAAACAGCTCAAGATGATATAGATCACACTCCATACCATTCCATTTAAAGTGCACCCGGCTCAGTAGTTTTACTTTGATCCCCCCTTCACAGGCAGAGAATCTGAGTCCCAGAGAAGAGCATCGTGACCGGCTCAGGTCCCCTGCTGGTGAATGACATGGCCGGGAGTCATCCAAGACTTTGTCCCCAAGGTGCCTGCTTTCTACCCAGAGACAGGGACAAAGGTCACTGGCTCCTGAGTGCGTCAGGCTTTTCCCTGAGGGGCTCTTTCATGCTGGAAAAGTCTAGATACTGCCTTCTTTGAGTCAAGTTTGAAATGGAAGCTTACCGTGCTACCATTGCTCATTTTTATGGCATAGTTCTGTGAGTTTTGACAAAGGCGTGGTATCCTGTAACCACTACCCTCAAGATGTGGAACAGCTCCTTTACGCCCCGCCAAATTCCCTAGTATTCCTCTATAGTCAGCCCCTGATCTGTTCCTTGTCCTCATAGTTTTGCCTTTTCCAAAGTGGCCTATGAATGGACTCAGATGTGGGGCAGCTTTGGGGATGTGATGTTGCCAAAAGCCGGCATAGTAAGAAGCAAACGTTCACCCAACACAAGGGGTCGCAAAGGAACGAGGGGTGGTGCATAAAAGCAGCTTTTTAAATTCTTCAATGGGCCTTTAAAACCCTGTTTATGAATATTGTTATGAAGGCCATGGTAACCTAAAAATAAAGGTACTGAAGGAGAAATCTAGAATGTTATATAGGAGAGGCACAGAAGACGATCAAAACAGAGCCAGGGAATGGTCGTGACACGTCCTCATCTCAGCTCCAGATGGGTGACTCTGGACCTCAGGGATGTCACTTACCCTAATCAAGATGCCAGGATTTTGAGGATCACACCCTGAAAGTGGCCTCCCCGTCATCACTGACCCCTCAAGTATCAGAGGATCATCAGGATCTGGATCCAGGGGTAGGAAAGTCTGCCTTGTGGTCTGGAGAAAGTAAACCTGAAGGAATGGCCGTTATCCTCAGCCCGGCCATTATCGTCATGTTGCTGTTTCACCTATGAGGCGAAATAGATGGGGGACTGGATTTTGTTCCTGGTGGTACGTCCTTCATTGGTAAATTTAGTAACCTAATAGGGTATCATAATTGGCTCAAGGAATAGGGCTAGTAATGGGGAGACCACTCCCCAAATCTATCAGATGTTGGGACATCTCACACCCCTGGCTGACGTATCTGCACCCTTGGGTAGTGGCTTAGTTTGGCCTCCGTGTGTCTTATAAGCTGTTCTGGGCACATGAGGGTAGAAAGTAAGTGTTTTCTCTTGAATTCCCAAGAGCCCATGATGGGCTTTGGCCCCAGCTAAGAGGAAACATGAAGAATGTCAGAGATGACACTCTCACTCTTTACAGAATGGCCACCATCTCCTCACCCTGGTTTGCCAACCTGCTTTAAGTCTGGAACACCCACTTATTTGCTCACTGCCTTTTCTTTCTTCAGGCTGTCTCTAAATATCCCTGCTGAATACCCTTCTCTCCCCATGTCTTACAGCCCTTTGGGGCCTCTGCTGTGTCAAGACCAGGTAGCCTAAGACCTGTACCACCTAGAGGCTGATCTTGTTCCAGAAAGACAAGGATGGGCTTTTCAGAGAAGGTTCCCTCTGCTCCCTCCAGCCCCATTCCCCCAGGTTAGATGTAGGGAGTTTGGGAAGTCTGCTGTATTTTGGGATTTTGTAAAATCTTTGTGAAGCCTTCTTGGCTGGGTATGGTGGTTCATGCCTATAATCCCAGGACTTGGGAGGCCACGGTGAGAGGATCATTTGAGGCCAGGAGTTTGAGATCATCCTGGGTAACATAGTAAGACCCCATCTCTAAATAAGAAATAAAGAGAAATAAAAAGTCTACCCACTTCCTTTGGTATATTAGATACAAAAGTTCCTATGAATTTGCTGGCCAGACTTGACACGTGCCTCTTCCCTTATTTATTTCAGGATGTCAGAAGAGCCAAATCTATTTCCAATCATCGCCAACCCCCTAACTCTGTATTGAATGATGTACAATTGACACTATTATCCTCATTTCATAGATGAGAAAACTGTTTCTGGGGGAGGAGGTATGGCTCCTTCTCCAAGGTCTTGTAGTGTCTAACAGAAGGAACTCAGGTTTTCTGACTCTGACTATGGAGTTAAGGCCTTTGGCAGTCCATTCTCATGGCTAAGCTAGAGCGTTTCCTGCCATGCAGACCCACCTTTTTCTTGTTTGCAAAACTACAGCAGACCTAGCCCCAGTATCAACAGCGTCCCCGCTGGACAGCAGGAACGTACCTTGTCCACGCATTCCTCTCCTGCCTAGGCCCCAGAGCTGCGAGCCCACTTTCTTACAAAAATGCAGTCATGCCAGACAAGTGACAGATTGCTTCTTGGTGGCCTGGTTTCTATCAGTGGAGCCAGCTAAGAAACAGTGCTGTCATTCCAGAACTCTCGCTGGTGCACGCGGCACAAGTCGGTAGCTAACAAGGACTATGAGAGACGAGAATTTCACTGTGAGGATGGTGTCAGGAGGAGGCATCTGCAGCAGGGGTTGGAGGGAGCCTGGGTTTAAAAGAAACAAATCAATGGCGCTTATTTAAAGCCGTCATTGTAAACGCGAGGCCTTTCGGCTTCCCTGGAAAGTGCCTAACCACAGCCTGTGTCTCTACCGCTGGATTTCAGTCCTGGAGCAGGCATGGCACTAGCCTCATCTCTCCCCTGTAGGGAACGGGTCCAGCTAAGCATATGGGGTCTCCTTCCCTTCTCACTGAGCACTGGCCCTGTCTCTTCTTCCATCCCCAGCAGCCCCGCTTCCTTCCCCAGTTTACACACTCACAGGCCCACCCATCCCACACCTTCAGATCCTATTATTCAGCCGCACAGCATTTCCAGTGTTAGGCTGTTGTCGACCTACAAAGATGGCGGTTGCAAGAGGTTCGGCCTCACATATGGCAGCAGCTGCCAGCACTCTCCGCTAAAGCTCAGCATGCTCAGCGGAACCCAGACCTGGGTCCCCCGTCTGTCCGTCATGCACTCACCGAAGCCCCTGCTCCAAACAGATTTCTGCAGGCGTCATACACTCAACTTGTCCCAAATGAAGCCCATCCGTCTGTGGCCTGGCCTGCCCATTCTCATCCTGGGTTCTCAGGAGTCATAGCAGTCCTGCCTCCAGGCCACCTGGGTGCGCCCGTCTCACCACCCACCAAGCCTGGGTCCCGAGACGTGGCCCTGCCTGTCGCCACTGCTCCACAGGGCCTTAAGGACTGAGCCGTCCACATCCCACACAAGCCCACTGTCGTGCCTTCAACTACAGCACTGGGAGTCCCCACATGCCAGGCATGGGCATGTGACCGACACAGCCCCGTGACTGCTCAGTGCACGCCCCGAGCTAACCCTGCCTTCCAGGAAGAGGAAGTAGCTGGGCCAGGTCTGCCTGGCTGCAAGTCCTCCCATCCCCAAGGGCCTGCACCTTCGTCCACGCTCATCTTCACATCTAGAGAGCCCTTCGCACAGTGACCCTCAGCTCACTCTTGCTCACCCTCCTCTAGGAAGCCCTCTGTGCCCTGCTCAGAACAAACTGGGCTCCCCCTCACTGGGGTGTCCACTGCACTCCACCACAGCGATCTGTCCAGGGTGTGTCCTCCCCGTCCCCGACAAGACTGTGGCTCTCTAAGCCCAAGGCCACTTCTGCACCCGTTTGTGGCCAGCATGGTGTCTGGTGACACAGCTCATGTGTGTTTGAATGTTCGCTGCTGTCCAGTCATCGTCACTCTAGACATTTGATCCACATGATGCTTAAAACCACCCCACCTGTATTCTCTCCAGGGCTCAGGGAGGGCAGGCATTTGCCTACAGAAACACAGCTAGTTGGCGGCTTTCGGTAGCCCTTGAATCTACCACAGCACTAGGATGTGCACACGGTAGTCATCCCCAAATGACAGACAAGGAAACCAAGGCTCAGACAGCACAGTCCACAGCAGGACTGAACACAGGCATTTGCCTCGGAGTCCCGCCCTCTCTGCACCCTGCACAGCAGGTGCTGTTTGTTAAAAAAGCATCCTGGCCCCACCAACTGCTACCTCTCTTCTCACACCCACGAGGCACTGGCCTCTCCCAGCCCCTCTCAGAGCCTGTTACCTCCAGGGCCCCATCCCAGGCTCTGGTCATTGCAGGCAGGACTCATCCTGGCCTTGTCGAGTAATGGCAGTGGTTGCAGGCTAAGCAGTGGCTGTTCCACCCTGGATCTGAACAGCATGATGGGAGGGGGTTGTGAGGTCATCAGTTGAAACTGACATTTAGATCCAAGCCTTCCTGTATGTTTCTAAGAATCCGTTCCCTACACTGTGAACAAAGACCTCCTTCCAGCATCTTCGACCCATCCTCTAAGGAGTGTTCAGAATAAAGAGGTTTTTGGTAAGGTGGGTTGTCTTATGAAGGAAGAGAGGGGTGTGTTTGCTTTGGATCTGCAGCCAGACGCCCACCTCAAGGAGGAATGGGTAGCACACACCAGGCTGGATGGGCTCAGAGACGATTCAGGGCGGCTCTGGCTTTGTTCAAGGTCAGATGTTTCTTTTCCATCCATGCACAGAACTCAAAGCACAGCCTGACTTACAGGAGGAGAAGGCAATCATTAAAAGGTGTCTTCATTTTGTGACCTTATCAGGGTGTCAGTTCAAACTGGAAGCAAGAGGCCTCTCACTCGCACAGTGGCCACATCCCTGAAAGTGCAGTGCAAACCAGATCATCGTAAAGAGAATCACTCCTGAGACGAATGACGACACTGAGCTATTTCAGGGAACCCTGCACGGACCCCTCTAGGAGAATGATTTCTTTATGAACACAACTCTCTCCTTAACTCATCTGGTTTGTGAAACTGGGCTTGGAGACAGCTGGGGGTGAATGATCCTGATCTGACACTTACTAGGTGTCCCTGGTCCTCCTGAACCACACATGCGGCAGAGCTAGCTGTGCACGGGGTCCTATCTTCCCTTTCAGGGCCTAGTGGGCCCAGAGCTTACGTCCAGAAAGCCACAACATGACAGAGGCCCTCAGGACGCAGGAGCAAACACAGATCTTACTAAGTTTCTGTTTTGTTTTAAAGCATTTTGTCCCAGTGAGATATTTATTGTAGTCGATTTTTCTTATTTCTAACATCTGTAATCTTAGCACTTAGAAATCATTCTTTTTTTTTTTTCCTGAGACAGAGTTTCACTCTTGTCACCCATGCTGGAGTGCAGTCCACATGATCTTGGCTCATTACAACCGCCACCTCCTGGGTTCAAGTGATTCTCCTGCCTCAGCCACCGGAATAGCTGGGATTACAGGTGTCCACCACTAGGCCCAGCTAATTTTTTGTATTTTTGATAAAGATGGTGTTTTTGCCGTGTTGGGCAGACGGTCTCAAACTCCTGACCTCAGGTGATCCTCTTGCTTCAACCTCCCAAAGTGCTGGGATTACAGGTGTGAGCCACTGCGCCCAGCCGAGATCATTCTTAGTGATCAACTACTGAGTCCTGTTGATGTTTACTTCCTAGTCAAATAGCCTATGGTAGACATAGTAGCAACAACATTCCCAGCCCCAGAATTTACGTGTCCCCTTATGTGGCAAAGGGAACTTTACAGACATCATTAAATTAAGGACTGGCCAGGCACACTGGCTCACATCTGTAACGCCGGGATTTTCAGAGGCTAAGAAGGAAGATCACTTGCGCCCAGGAGTTTGAGACCAGCCTGGGCAACATGGTGAGACCCCCCCATCTCTACAAAAAATGTTTAAAAATTAGCCAGGCATGATGGCTAGTCCCTAAGTCCCAGCTGCTCAGGAGGCTGAGCGGGGAGGATTGCTTGAGCCCAGGAGGTGGAGGCTGTAGTGAGCTATGATTGTACCACTGCACGCTAACCTGGGCAACAGAGTGAAGAATCTGTCATCAAAAATGACAATTTAATTTTTTTTAATGTGACCGCGTCACGCAACTCCCTGCTGAGCTCCCTCCAGCAGGCACCC
>CAUYLG010006807.1:0-11162 GCA_963573385.1 Cacajao melanocephalus | reverse complement strand
TCTACTCTTTTCTTCCTCAATGTGCTGAATAGCAGACATTTGAAAGATGAGAGGGGAGACATTGAGAAGGAAGGCCTCTGGATACAGAGCAAAAAAAATGAGAACTAGCTGCTTCAATTCCCTAATCTGTACTTCCCAATTCATGCAGATGAGGAATTGTTAGAATAAGAGACGGGAAACCAGAATGACCCATTTCAAATGAAGGTCCTGTGTAAATAAGTGAGTGTTTGTCAGCCCAGCGGGTTCTGAGTGCTAAGAGGCAGTGGCTTAACAAGTCACCCACAGAAAGATCTGGCTGCTCCCTCTGCTGGCAAAGTCAGTCCCTATCTGGTAAATTCTGGTTCCACAAATGGAGCAAGCACATTGTTACGTCTCATTTTAAATTCAGATGGACTTATTTTTATTTTTAGAGACAGGGTCTCACTCTGTCACCCAGGCTGGAGTGCAGTGGCACAGTCTTGATTCATTGCAGCCTTGACTTCCTGGGCTTTAGCAATTTTCCCACCTCAGCCTCCTGAGAGGCTGGGGTTACAGGCTCGTGCCACCACACTCAGTTTTTTGCATTTTTTTGTAGAGATGGGGTTTTGCTATGTTGCTCAGGATGGCGTTGAACTCCTGAGCTCAAGTGATCTGCTCACCTCAGCTTTCCAAAGTGCTGGGACTACAGGCATGAGCCACTGTGCCGGTCTCAGGTAGACTTATACAATTTAAAGAGTGTTAAAGAGTGCTTTGTAAAGGGGACACAAAGATTAAGATTTCCTGAAATTCTTTTCCCTGACAAATGTTAGGTGGGTGGTATAATTCCAAGAAGTATTTCAATCCCTAGCCTAGATGTCAGGTTTTCCATTTTAAAACAAAGAGATGAACGTCTTCCAGCAAGTTAATCTTTTTGTGCCTTAGTCTGATCTAAGATATGAGGATAATAATCTTGCCTAACTTAACCATTTAATGTTCATTATGAGTTAACTTGAGTTAGTTTAACCAATTTGAGTTGAACTAACTCAAGTTAACCAACTCAAGTGAGTTAAATGATCAACTCATTTAATGTTCAGATTAAATAAATCAAGTAAATTTCTTAGACCACTGCCTGATACATGCTATAATGATTAATATTCTAAAAAAGGGTGGACTGAGTGAAAGAAGCGAAACACAAAAGAATACACTCTGCATTCCAAAGTTAACCTGAAACCTTCAGAATCTTGTCAGGGGGAGGTAAAATATGCCTCATTATTCCCTCCTTCCTTTTGGAATTCAGGCCCAGCTGACCAGCATTAACATTAAAACAGATCTTAAGACTGACAAAACCGACTTTGATTGTAGCAATAAGATACCAAATTCCAGCAGGACTCTAGTATGACATCACATGACACATAGTAAGGCCTGAAAGTGTACTATTTTACCCCAAATTATGTTTCTTTGCCATATTGTGAAATAGTACTACAAAGCTATCTCTTGTGGGGAAAATCTACATTCTGAAGAGAATCCCCTTCCTTTTCTAGGCCTTTTTCCTGTTTCAGGAGATAATCAACTCTGATAAGAAACATTTACATTTATTCTCTCAATAGCCTGCTACATGGGGAGTTCCTCCGCATAGGGGGAGGGGAGTCCCTCTGCATAGGGGGAGGGGAGTCTTGGTCTCTCCAACCCCTTATCTTACCGCAGACATTCCCTTCTATTTTTAATTTTATTTTTGAGATGGAGTCTTGCTCTGTTGCCTAGGCTGGAGTGCAGTGGCGTGATCTCACTGCAACCTCTGCCTCCCAGGTTCAAGTGCTTCTCCTGCCTTGGCCTTCCGAGTAGCTGGGATTACAGGCTCCAGCCAGGCTGGTCTCAAACTCCTAACCAGGTGATATGCCCTCCTTGGCCTCCCAAAGTGCCGAGATTACAGGCATTAGCTACCGTGCTCAACCGCCTTCTAGTAATTCCATCAGCAGCCACAAGTCCTTATATAATCCATACATTCCCTTCTGTGGAGTCTAGGTCTTTAGACAAAGCTTTAAACCAACTGTCCATCAGAAAATCTTTGAATCTACCTATGACCTGGAACCGCCCCCCACGGTAGTCCTACCTTCCCAGATGGAACCGATGTACATCTTATATTTATTGATTGACGTCTTATTTCTTTTTCATATATTTAGTTTCACTCTAAAGCTCATTATATTTCCTGACACTGTACATAGTTTCTGTTTATTCTGAGGGAGGAGCTTGACTTGACTCACATTATTTACTAGCTGAAAGGCACATTTACCTGCGTTGAACTCAGGATCGTCTTCCAGGGCGACCACAGCTCCCTCCACGGCATCCACGGCGCTCCCGCCCTCCCGGAGGATGCAGTAGCCCACGGTGGCGGCTCTGACGACACCCTGGCGCACTCGCTCCCTCCGATCCTTGGAGATGGGGCCGGCGCCGCCGCCGTGGACCACCACGATGGGATTCATGTCGGCGGATCCTAGGCACTAGGAAGGCGAAAGCGTCGTCCAAAGCCAGCCCAAGGAAGCCGCGGGGACACAAGGTTCTCGGGAGATCCCGTGGGGACAGCGCCTAGTCTCTATTTTGGGAGGCCTGGTTGACAGCGGGAGATGGGAAGGGGCGGCTGGGTCCAGCTTGGTACGAAGAGCCCAGGGCACCCCGCGCCCTCCCACATTCCTCTCCGCCCCCGGCCCGGACCTGCCGGAGCCTCAGTTTCCCCGGGGACGTTGCCCCGCGCCCACCGCCGCCCGCCTCCAAGCTCCAGCGCACAGGGAGGATGTGTATTTCGCCTTCCGGAAAATGTCTATTTTCGTTTATTTCGTTCGCCCTCCCACGTCTCGGGCGGCTGCTCCAGGAGGGCCGCCGAGTTACGGAGGGCACCGCGGGAGGCGGACGCCGAGGCCTAGGGCTGGGTCGAGCCGCCCCCGCAGCCGCCCAGTCCGGCCGCTCAGCGGAGCGGGCTAGAAACCGCTCAACCTGCAACCGCTTAGGCCGCAACGGCTCTGCGCCGGCGCACTAAGGCCGGGCCGCCGCACTGCCCAGTTACCGTAAAGCCCCGACGCCCGGCCAGCGCGCACCTGTCTCACAGCTCATCGGAGTCTCAGTTCCTGGCTCGCGCGAGCTTCCTAGTGGCAGGTGGGGACCCTCCTTCTCCTGACAAGGCTGGGGGCAGGGTGGTTGGGTTGGTGGCGAGAAGCGGGAAGTGGCGTGCCACCGTTTTGTAATTGCAAATTGAAAAGCAACGCTGTGAGCCCTAAAATCCTTCCTTTGCCAGAGCTATTTAGCAGACTCGCTAGTTATTATTTTGAAATAAAACCCCTCCTCTTGAAGTGTCTCTCCCCTTAACCATTTGCCAAGAACAGAAAGATAAACTAAAAATGTCTACTTGGTCTGATTCTATACCTTTACCTCGGGTGCCCGGAGAGTCTGAAAACCCCCAGGTTTAAATTTCATCACCTGCAGAAGTCCTTACTTTATTTACTTATTTATTTTTGAGATGGGGTTTCTTTATCTGTTCTTGAACTCCAGAGCTCAAGCAATCCTTTCACCTCGGCCTCCCAAAGTGCTGGGATTACAGCGTAAGCACATACGAGTCCTTTTTCATCGATACTTCAACTCCTTCCTGCCTCTGTGTGTTCCCTAAAGACTTGACACCCCTGGTGACTGGACCAAACCAAACCACCTGTATTCACCCATGGCTGTCCTAGATTCCCGTTTCATCCTTCCAGTAGTCAAGGTGGATGTAAGGAGTTTACATTTGTATCCAGGAAGACAACTGGGTTAGTGGTATGACCTGAAAGATACCTTACTCTATTACGAAAGTACCTTTTTGAATTATGATATTATTCTTATTTTTTAGGGCAGTTTAGGCTCACAGCAAAATTATTTTGTTTTTATTAATTTGCTCTAAATTGTTTATTGGCTAGATGAGCCAATGTCAAAGATAGGCTTTCACTTTGTCCAACAAATGCCGCCTTTCCCCAACCCACTCCATAAACTGAAGGTACTGACAACACAGGAGTTGATTCATTCCTGAGAAACCCAAATGTCCAAAGGGACAATGGCCAGACCTTATACAAAAATAAACTCTGAACCAGAACACATTCAGCAGCTAGTCCAGGACACCAAACCACAACCTTAACAGCAATGCATTCTATTTTTCTTTTTTTTTTGACAGAGTTTCACTTTTGTTGCCCAGGCTGGAGTGCAATGGCGCGAGCTTGGTTCACTGCAACCTCCGACTCGTGGGTTCAAGTGATTCTCCTGCCTCAGCCTCCTGAGTAGTTGGGATTACAGGTGTCCAACATCATGCCTAGCTAATTTTTGTATTTTTAGTAGAGATGGGTTTTACCATGTTGGCCAAGCTGGTCTCGAACTCCTGACCTCAGGTAGTCCACCCACCTCAGCCTCCTAAAGTGCTAGGATTACAGGCATGAGCCACTGCGCCTGGCCCTCTATTTTTTTTTTTTTAAGTTTTTAAAAATTTTATTTTATTTTATTTATTTATTTTTTGAGATGGAGTCTCACACTGTCACCTGGACTGCAATGCAGTGGCACAATCTCAGCTCTCTGCAACCTCCACCTCCCGGGTTCTCCTGCCTCAGTCTCCCGAGTAGCTGGGATTACAGGTGCCCGCCACCGTGCCCAGCTAATTTTTTGTATTTTTAGTAGAGATGGAGTTTCACCATATTGGCCAGGCTGGTCTTGAACTCCCGACCTAGTGATTCACCCCCCTCAGCCTCCCAAAGTGCTGGGATTACAGGTGTAAGCCACCATGCCAGGCCATCAGCAATGCATTCTAAATGGTTAGGACTTGGTCAATCAGTGCCAGCTTCCCTAATTTTTGTCCTTGCTTCCAACTTAGTCTCAATAAGACAAAGCTAAATCTTCTCCTCTAACCAGTCACATAGGATGATGCTTTTCGTTAGTCCATCCGGCTTCCCCAGTGCAACTACCTCCACACAGAGGACACCTGGGCCTTCCCTTTTTGCCAGGGCCAAGCTGTACCACTGACATTTGTCTCCATTGCTTGCTTGCCACCTACCTTGACTCACTGGAATTCAGTTGGGGTGTGGTGGGCATCTGCCATTGGACTGTTTTGTTCTGTACCTTGTAAGCAGCCTGGCTTGCTGTGGGCCCCACAACCCCACCCTCTCCTCTGATTATGCTTTCCCTAATTCCACCCGACGTATTTGAGACAGCAGAGTCTGTATGGTCTGTGCTGGGAAGGTGCTTAGAGGAATATAAAAGCTCTTAAGAATCCAAATTGCCAGTAGGGAGGTTATCAACTAACTGTCGTGATAAGACCAGTTGCATCTGTCAGTCTGTGTTTCTGGTTGCATACAACAAAACTATCTGGCTAGATTAAAATGAAAAAGGATTTATAGAGAATATTAAGAAGCCCATAGAATTTCTAAATGGCTTTAAATCCACACAGACAGGAATAATCCACAGCCATGCTATGGGCTTGCTCTAGTCTCTAGAGAGCATACTGTCACTGCCTTCGCCGGACACTTTTGCTGGGCATCTTTCCTTGGGATTGCTGCCTGATGCTCCACCCTTGCTCTGACCATGAGGCATCTTTGCTACTCCACTTTCTGGAAGATCGGTCCCCTATACCATTTCTTCCCATTGCTCACTTCTGAATCCTGGGTGAAACCCAGCTACACGCCCTATCTTAGTTGCAAGGAGGTAATGCCGCTAAGGTGGGAATGCAAATTTTGGGGTTTCTACTGTGGGAAGGTAGGATTTGTAATGTAGAAATGTTACTGAAATGTAGGGACAGTGTTGAAAAGAAGTTGGTGGCCACAAATATAAATATTTGCTATCCAGTGTATGAAAACTACTGCTTAAAAACAGAGGTGAGATTTTGTGGCATAAGTTATTTGAGTATTAGGGGATTTCAGAGAATGGAAAGGAACTTGTGACCAGTGATTTGGTACAGATGACTTGGAGTAGAAAGGTCTTGAATGTGTGCAGGAAAGAAAGGATTTGGATTGGGAGACGAGAAGAAGGCAGAGGAGGAATTTTCCTGGGGGAGACTGCATGGGCAAAGATGTAGAGTGGGAGGATGGCCATAGCATTTGTTGTCCCAACCAGCATACTTGAGTGTGAAAGGAAGCACACTAAAAAATTATACTGGGACAGGCCAAGTGCAGTGGCTCACACCTGTAAACCTAGCACTTTTGGAAGCCGAGTTGGGCAGATACCTGAGGTCAGGAGTTTGAGACCAGCCTGACCAACATGGAGAAACCCCGTCTCTACTAAAAATATAAAATTAGCACAGCATGGTGGCACATGCCTGTAATCCCAGCTAATTGGGAGGCTGAGGCAGGAGAGTCGCTTGAACCTGGGAGGCAGAGGTTGCAGTAAGCTGAGATCTCACCGTTGCACTCCAGCCTGGGCAACTAGAGCAAAACTCTGTCTCAAAAAAACAAAACAAAACCAAAGAACACCAAAAAAAATTATACTGGGCAGTGGGCATAAGCAGGGACAGATACAGGCAAAATGATTGATCTCCTGTAGATAGGGTAATCCCTTCCCTTCTTGTTTACCCACAACTAATAACATATTTTACCACTCTTGGGAATTTGCTTTACTCCTGGTTTACCTTCGTTTCCTGCCTTAAGGCCCAGTTTAAATTAACCCCTTCTGCAAAGCCTTCCCCCTGGAACCCCACTAAGGATCAGTCATTCCTCTTCTAGTGACCTATTGTTGTAAGTGATTCCTAAAAATTTATTGGCTTCAAACAACACACATCATCTTACAGTTCTTGTGGTCAGAAATTCAAACTGTGTCTGCAGGGGCTGAGTTCCTTCAGGAAGCTCCAGAAGAGAATCCATGTATTTACCGGCTTCTACAAGCTGCCTGTGTCCTTGGCTCATGTCCTCATCCTCCACTGCCAAAGCCAGCAGCCAAGCATCTTCAGCTGTCTCTCTCTGGCCTCTGTTTCTGCTGCTACATCTCTTCTCTCTCTGCCACCTTTATCACCATTTACTTCTCTGACTTTTACTGTCCTGCTTCCTCCTTTTTTTTTTTTTTGACCTCTGACCTTTTTATTGGCCTCCTGCTCCCCAAAGGGTCCCCTGCTTCTGCTGGCTTAATGTCTCAGAACTTCGGTGTCATTGGTCTCAGACACCACCTTGCCATCCACTATCCGGCAGGTGGTGGTCTTTTGGATGGTTTGCATGGAGTTGTTGCTGTCCAGGGAATCACCAAGATTGAAGTCCTCACCATCTTCCAGCAGGCGGTGGTAGGTGGCTATCTCAGCCTCTAGCTTGACCTTGATGTTCAGCAGGGCCTGGTACTCCTGGGCCTGGCGCTGCCCCTCTGCCTGGGTCTGTGCCGGCTCTGACCCCAGGTGCAGCAGGATCCCATTCAGCTGCTTCATCTGCAGGGTGTAACAGGCCTCCACCTCCCTCAGGCTGTTCTCCAAGCTGGCCTTTATATTTCTCATGGAGTCCAGGTCGAGCTCCAGGGACTGGACTGTACGTCTCAGCTCTGTGAGCGTCATCTTAGCAGCTCCAACCTCGGCGGACTGCGTGGTGACCACTGTGGTGCTCTCCTCAATCTGCTGCGACCAGTACTTGCCCAGCTCCTCTTGGTTCTTCCAAGCCAGCTCATTGTTCATATTGGGCCCGGATATCTGCCATGATCTTGGTGAAGTGCTGAGATTTGGGGGCATCTACCTCCATGGTCAACACAGAGCTGGCAATC
The DNA here is from genome assembly GCA_963573385.1 of Cacajao melanocephalus. Lineage (NCBI taxonomy): Eukaryota > Metazoa > Chordata > Mammalia > Primates > Pitheciidae > Cacajao > Cacajao melanocephalus. The sequence continues at coordinate 3,476 of CAUYLG010006807.1, read as the reverse complement.
TGGGCTTGTGGGGCTTTTACTTCCTTTTCGTGGTTCTTCTTCATGAATAGCAGCTCCTTCTTGAGAGCCTCGATCTCTGTCTCCAGCTGCAGCCAGGAGACATGGGTGTCATCAGTGACCTTGTGGAGCCCATGGATGTTGCTCTCCACAGACTGGCTCATGGCCAGCTCCGTCTCATACTTGACTCTAAAGTCAGCAACAGCAAGACAGGCACTGTTGATCTGCAGAACAATGTGGGCATTGTCCACAGTATTTGTGAAGATCTGAGCCCTCAGGTCCTCGGTGGTCTTGAAGTAATAGCCTCAGTCTCTGATCTGGGGTCCCTTCTTCTCCACGTGTTCCTGGATTTTGCTCTCCAGCTTTTGGTTCTTGGTCTCCAGGCTCCTCACTCTGTCCAGGTAGGAGGCCAGGTGGTCGTTCAGGCTTTGCATGGTCTCCTTCTTGTTCTGGATGCCTCCCATTCCTGCCAGACCCCTGGCCATCACTGCAGCCAGGCCCCCAGACCCCATGCCGCCCGGGAAGCTGGTGGAGCAGGACACGGAGATCCAGGAACCAGAGCCCCCAGCACCTGCATAGACGCTGGCCACACTGCTGACGGGCTGGGAGCTGTAGCTGGGCACCTGGATAGAACCCAGGGACTGGCAGTTGCTGGAGAAGGTGGAGCGAGTGGTGAAGCTCATGTTGCCCGGGAGGAGAGTGAGAGGACAGGACTCAGGCTTTGCTGGTGACCTCCTGCCTCCTTCTTATATGAAGTCCCTGGGGATGACATTGGGCCCACCCAGATAACCCAGGATAATCTTCCTTTCTTACAATTCCTAATCTCATCTGCAAAGACCCTTTTGCCACATGAGGAATGTTCACAGGTGGAGATTCAGATGTGGCACCTTTGAGGGCCATTATTCTGTCTACCACACTCACCTCTTGGAAGAGGGTTATTTTAGCACATGTCTCAGTTGGTTGTGTGCCTGCTTGTGTCATTACAACACAGTTCCCCATCATTTGGGTTTAGCCTGCCATAGGAACCTGAACCCCACCCTATGCATAGCCCTAACTCAAACCCCATCTCTACCGTTTTTCCTGATTGATCTGGAATGTAAGAATCTGGCGGAGGCTGGGAAAGGTGACTGGTGGCCCAAGGGGTTAGAGTGTTGGTTTCCATTTGATCCTTCCATCTCAGCTTCATGCGTTTGTCCACTTCTCTGATGGGCTTCACATTCCTGTCCGAATCCCAAGTTTCTTAGATAAATCCTCTAGAAAATAAAGTTCTGAGCTGGGTGTGGTGGCTCATGCCTGTAATCCCAGCACTTTGGGAGGCTGAGGCAGGCAGATTACCTGAGGTCAGGAGTTTGAGACCAGCCTGACCAACATGGAGAAACGCCATCTCTACTAAAAATACAAAATCAGCCGGGTGTGGTGGCACATGCCTGTAATCCCAGCTATCTGGGAGGCTGAGGCAGGAGAATTGCTTGAATCTGGGAGGCAGAGGCTGCAGTGAGCTGAGATTGCACCATTGCACTCCAGCCTGAGCAAGAAGAGTGAAACTCCATCTCAAACTAACTAACTAACTAACTAACTAACTAACTTCTGGTCTTTGAGGAGGAAGGCGGAAGCATCTTTTTGTCTGACTCTGGGCTAGGGGAAGGAATCTGGCTAACGCCTCTGCAGACGATGTTCCATCAACAACAGTTTTATGGATTAAGGATTGTATTCAACTGTCCCTGACAAAACTTGACCACAGTGGTTTAACCAGATAACTGTTGATTTGAAAACAACAACAATAACAACAAGAAATCTAGTGGTTGTTGCCCAGGCTGGTGCAGCAGCTCCAAGGTGACACAGACGTCCCGTCTCCTTCTCTTTCCCTTCTGCTGTTCTCGGCATGTGGCTTTCACACTCATGGCGCTCCTAGGCACTTTGATCACTATTGGGGCAGGAGGAATGGGGAAGGGCAGAGGGAGGAAGGCCCTCACCAGCTCCCCTTTGCTCCTTTAATTCAGGAAAACTCTCTAGCTTTCCTGGAAGTCCTTCAAGTGGACTTTCATTGGCCAGAACTGAATCGGGTGGCTGCCCTTAGTGGCAAGAAAGTCTGGGGAGTGAGTTTTTATTTTAGCAGGACACATCATGGCCCTGGACAAAATCAATGTTTCTTGGCAAGAAGGAAGGGTGACAGGATATTGGGTAGACAACTGGGAACACCTGCCACGCCTGCCTCCCCACCTTTGATGTTCCTGTGTGTCTAAGCACTGAGTTTCTCACGGGTTCTCCAGAACAAATGGATTCATCTCTCAAGTAGATGATCACTTCCTTTAATCTGCCATTTGTTATTCATCTTCCAAAGTGACCTCTTTTACCTGCCATTGTCATCTCTCTCATTGTTCCTGTCTTTGTGGATAGTATTCTTTTTAAGATTGTTTACTATCATTTTAGAGGAGTTTAGAAGGGAGGGGTAACCCATTTGTGTGAGGTTGACTAGGGAGGTTGACTGGAGCCCCAAGGAGGTGATTCTAACCACAGTGGCACTGGGTGATCTAGGAGGAGGAGGCTTGGGGTGGGGAATGCCAGAGATGGGGTGAGGAGGTGGGACCAGAAAAGGAGGGACTGGGCAGGGAAAGTCTGAGTCAGAAATGAAGGAGGCATGTTAGAGAGACTGAGGAAGAAGGAATGGGGGTGGGGTGGGGAGGAAGAGAAGAAGAAAAGAAAGAAGCGACTAACATTTTCTTTCTTTCTTTTTTTTTTTTTTTTCCGAGACAGAGTCTTGCTTGGTTGCCCAGGCTGGAGTACGGTGGCGCGATCTTGGCTCACTGCAATCTCTACCTCCTGAGGTTCAGGCATGATTCTCCTGCCTCAGCCACCCGAGTATCTGGGATTACAGGCATACACCACCACACCCAGATAATTTTTGTATTTTTAGTAGAGACGGGGTTTCCACATCTTGGCCAGGCTGGTCTCAAACTCTTGACCTCAAGTGATTTGCCCACCATGGCCTCCCAAAGTGCTGGGATTACAGGTGTGAGCCACTACACCTGGCCGCAACTAACATTTTCTGAAGGTCCACTGGGGAACCAGCAGGCTGCCTTGACTGCATTCTCACTCCCTAGCAACTTCCCATCCCCGCCAGTCTCAGCTACATGAGGAAAAGGCTTTTGGCCGACCCCACTGGGGGCTGATGGGAATCTGTGAGGCTCCCTCCGAATTCTAGAATGTGTGAAAGTGTCTTGAGCTTGCTGCCCTCCCAGGGCTTTCAAACAAGAAGCGGGACACATACCTTTCAATTCTGAGATCCCTGAACTTATTTAGGAGATCTAGGACCCTCGAATTTGTTCAGGAATAGGGCAGGAGGCTGTTTTTAGGAGGCCCACATAAACATTTTGTGCACTAGCCCTTCTTTCTAACTTTCTTCTCCTCCCCTCTGACCAGAGAGTTGTAATTCAGTTAGTGATACGGAATGGGGGCAGGGAAGTGCTGGGTAGAGAAAG
>CAUYLG010006806.1:0-11021 GCA_963573385.1 Cacajao melanocephalus | reverse complement strand
ATTTCTTATATTGAACATAGCGGGTGCTTTCACATCATACCAATCTTTCTTAGAAAATGGATCAACCACTTTCTTCTTGGCTCCCTTTTTGCCGCCTTTCGTAAGGCGCTTGTTCTTGCCAACCGCCATGGTGCTGCTCAGCGAGCCAAAAAGGGCAGTCAGTATCTTAATGCATAAAAACATTTTCTGGATTTATGGTTTTTCCTTAGGATTTTCAGAAGTGGAATTACTTGGTCAAATAGCAGCAACTGTTTCTTCTATTTTTATTCCCCAACTTTTATTTTAAGTTCAAAGGTACGTGTGCAGGTTGTGAAGGTTTGTTACATAGGTAAGCGAGTGCCATGATGGTTTGCTGCACAGATCATCCTGTCATCTAGGTATTAAGACATCTAGGTATGCTGACATCCATTAGCTATTCTTCCTGATGCTCTCTTTCCTGCAATATGCCCGCTCTGACATGCCCCAGTGTGTGTTATTTCCCCCTATGTGTCCATGTGTTCTCATCATCGGCTTCCACTTATGTGAGAATATGTGGTGTTTGGTTTTTTGTTCCTGCATTAGTTTGCTAAGGATGATGGCTTCCAGCTCCATCCATGTCCCCACAAAGAACAGGATCTCATTCCTTTTTTATGGTTACATAACATTCCATGGTGTATATGTACCACATTTTCTTTATCTGGTCTATCATTGATGGGAATTGAGGATGATTCCACATCTTTGCTATTGTGAATACTGTTGCAATGAACATAGGTATTTATATCTCTTTATAATAGAATGATTTATGTTTCTTTGGTTATACAGCCAGTAATGGGATTGCTGGGTCAAATGGTATTTCTGCCTCTAGGCCTTTGAGGAATCACCACACTGTCTTCCACAATGGTTGAACTGATTTACACTCCCATCAACAGTGTAAAAACATTCCTTTCTCTCCACAACCTCACCAGCATCTGTTGTTTTTTGACTTTTTAATAATAGGCATGCTCACTGGTGTGAGATGGTATCTCACTGAGGTTTTGATTTTCATTTCTCTAATGATCTGATCAGTGATGTTGAACTTGTTTTCATTTTTTGTTGGCCAGATACATGTCTTCTTTTGAGAAGTGTCTGTTCATGTCCTTTTCCAGCTTTTTAATGAGAATTTTTTTCTTGTAAATTTGTTGAAGTTCCTTGTAGACTCTGAATATTAGGCCTTTGTTGGATGGATAGATTGTAAAAATTTTCTCCCATTCTATAGGTTGTCTCTTCTGATGATAGTTTCTTTTGCTGTGCAGAAGCTTTTTAGTTTAATTTGGTATGATTTGGCTGTGTCCCTACCCAAATTTCACCTTGAATTCTAATAATCCCCATATGTCAAGGGCTGGCCCAGAAGGAGATAATTGAATCATGAGGGTGGTTTCCCCCATACTCTTCTTGTGGTAGTGAATAACTCTCATGAGATCTGTTGATTTTATAAATGGGAGTTTCTCTGCACAAGCTATCTTGCCTGTTGCCATGTAAGCATGTCTTGCTTTCCCTTCACCTCCCACCATGATTGTGAGGCCTCCCCAGCCATGTGGAACTGTGAGTCAATTTAACCTCTTTCTTTATAATGACCCAGTCTTGGGAATGTCTTTATTAGCAGCATGAGAACAGACTAACACAAAACAGATTCCATTTGTCATTTTTTGCTTTTGTTGCAATTGCTTTTGGCACTTTTGTCACAAAATCTTTGCCCATATCTATGTCCTGAATGGTATTGCCTAGATTTTCTTCTAGGGTTTTTATAGTTTTGGGTTTTACATTTAAGTCTTTCATCTATCTTGAGATAATTTATGTATATGGTATAAAGAAAAGGTCCAGTTTCTATCTTCTGCATATGGCTAGCCAGTTCTCCCAACACCATGTATTAAATAGGAAGTCCTTTCCCCATTGCTTGTTTTTGTCAGATTTGTCAAAGATCAGTTGGTTGTAGGTGCCTGGTCTTATTTCTGAGTTCTTTATTCTGTTCTGTTGGTCTATGTGTCTATTCTTGTACCAGTACTATGCTATTTTATTTACTGTAGTCTTGTTGTATAGTTTGAGGCATTAGATAGTGTGATGCTTGCAGCTTTGTTCGCTATGCTTAGGATTGTCTTGGCTATTCAAGTTCTTTTTGGTTCCACATGAATTTTAAAATAGTTTTCTCAAATTTTGTGAAGAATGTCAATTGTACTTTAATGGGAATAGCATTGAATCTATAAAATACTTGGGGCAGTATGGCCATTTTCACAAAATTGATTCTTTCTATCCATGAACATGAAATATTTCTTGATTTGTTTGTGTTCTCTCTGATTTTTTTTTTTTTTTTTTTTTTTTTTTATATGGAGTCTTCCTCTATTACCAGGCTGGAGTGCAGTGGCACGATCTCGGCTCACTGCAACCTCCGCCTCCCGGGTTCAAGCGATTCTTCCGCCTCAGCCTCCCGAGTAGCTGGGACTACAGGTGCAAGCCACCATGCCAGGCTAATTTTTTTGTATTTTTAGTAGAGATGGGGTTTCACCATGTTGGCCAGGATGGTCTCGATATCTTGACCTCATGATCCGCCCACCTCAGCCTCCCAAAGTGCTGGGATTACAGGTGTGAGCCACCATGCCCGGCCCTCTCTGATCTTTGAACAGTGTTTTGTAGTTCTTCTCGAAGAGGTCCTTCTTTTCCCTTGCTAGCTGTATTCCTAGGTATTTTATTTTCTTTGTAGCAATTATGAGTGGGTCTTCATTTATGACTTGGCTCTCTACTTGCCTGTTGTTAGTGTTTAAAAATGCTAAAATTTTTGCACACTGATGTATCCTGAGACTTTGCTGAAGTTGCTTATCAGCTTAAAAAGCTTTTGGGCTGAGACAATGGGATTTTCTAGATATAGGATTATGTCACTTGCAAACAAAGATAATTTGACTTCATCTCTTCCTATTTGAATAGCCTTAATTTCCTTCTCTTGTCTGACTGTGATGGCCAGAACTTCCAATACTATGTTAAATAGGAGTGGTGAGAGAGGACATCCTTGTCTTGTACTAGTTTTCAAGGGGAATGCTTTCAGCTTTTGTCCATTCAGTATGATATATAGTTTTTGTTATTTTGAGATATGCTCTTTCAATACCTAGTTTATTGAGTTTTTAACATGAAGGGATGTTGCATTTTGTTGAAGACCTTTTCTGCATCTATTGAGATAATCATGTGGTTTTTGTCTTTAGTTCTATTTATGTGATGAATCATATTTATTGATTTGCATATGTTGAACCAACCTTGCATCCTGGGATGAAGCCAACTTGATCATGGTGGGTAAGCTTTTTGATGTGCTGCTAGATTTGGTTTGGCAGACATTTATTGAGGATTTTTGCATCAATGTTCCTCAAGGATGTTGGCCTGAAGTTTTCTTTTTTGTTGTGTCTTTGCCAGGTTTTGGTATCAGGATATTGGCCTCATAAAATGAGTTAGGGAGGAGTTCCTCCTTTTCAATTTTTGGGAATAGTTTCGGTAAAAATGGTATCAGCTCTTCTTTGTACCTCTCATAGAATTTAGCTGTGAATTTGTGTGGTCCTCGGCATTTTTTGGTTGGTAGGCTCTTTATTACTGCCTCAATTTATGAACTTGTTATTAGTATATTCAGGGATTCAGTTTCTGCCTGGTTCAGTCTTGGGAGGGTGCATGTGTCCAGAAATTGATCCATTTCATCTAGTGTATGTGCATAGAGGTGTTTATAGTATTCTCTGATAGTTGTTGTATTTCTGTGAGGTGAGTGGTGCTATCTCCCTGACATTTCTGTGTTTATATGATTCTTCTGTCTTTAATAGTCTAGATAGCAGTCTATCTATTTTATTAATTTAAAAAATAGCTTCTGGGTTTGTTGATTTTTTGAGGGGTTTTTCATGTCTCTGTCTCCCTCAGTTCAGCTCTGATCTTAGTTATTTCTTGCCTTCTGCTTGCTTTGGTGTTTGTTCTTAGTGGTCTAGTTCTTTTAGTTGAGATGTTAGGTTGTTAACTTCAGATCTTTCTAGCTTTTTGATGTGGCATTTAGTGCTATAAATTTCCCTCCTAACACTGCTTCTTTAACTGTGTCCCAGAGATTCTGGTATGTTGTCTTTTTGTCATTAGTTTCAAATAACTTCTTGATTTCTGCCTTAATTTTATTATTTATCCAAGAGTCATTCAGGAACAGATTGTTCAATTTCCATGTAGTTGTGTGGTTTTGAGTGAATTTTTAAATATTGAGTTTTAATTTCATTGCACTGTGGTCTGAGAGACTGATTGTTATTATTTAAGTTCTTTTGCATTTGCTGAGGAGTGTTTTACTTCCAATTATGTGATCAACATTACAGTAAGTGTCCTGTGGTGATAAGAAGAATGTATATTCTATTGTTTCTGGGTGGAGAGTTTTGTAGCTATCTATCAGGTCCACTTGATCCAGAGCTGAGTTTGGATCTGGAATATCTTAATTTTCTGTCTTGGTGATTTGTCTAATATTGTCAGTGGGGTGTTAAAGTCTCCCACTGTTATTGTTTGGGAGTCTAAGACTCTCTGTAGGCCTCTAAAATATATACACACCCAAAACAGGAGCACCCAGATTTATAGGCCACTTGCCCTATGAATCTGGGTGCTCCTGTATTGGGTGAGTATATATTTAGGACAGTTAACTCTTCTGGTTCAACTGAACCCTTTACCATTATGTAATGCCCTTCTTTTTCTTTTTTGATTTTTGTTGGTTTAATGTCTGCTTTATCAAAAATTAGAATTGCAGCCCCTGCTTTTTTCTGTTTTCCACTTGCTTGGTAAAGTTTCTTTCATTCCTTTATTTTGAGCCTATGTGTGTCTTTGCACAAGGAGACGAGTCTCCTGAAGACAGCATACTGATGGGTCTTGACTCTTTAACCAACTTGCCATTCTTTTTATTTTTTAAATTGGGACATTTAGCCTATTTACATTTAAGGTTAGTATTTTTATGTGTGAATTTAATCCTATCATCATGTTCCTAGCTGTTTATTTTGCAGACTTGTTTATGTGGTTGCTTCATACTGTCACTGGTCTGTGTACTTCAGTGTGTTTTTGTAGTGGTTGGTAATGGTTTTTCCTTTCCACATTTAGTGCTTCCTTCAGGAGCTCTTGCAAAGCAGGCCTGGTGGTGATGAATTCTCTCAGCATTTGCTTGTCTGAAAATGATCTTATTTCTTATGACACTGGATATGAAATTCTGAGTTGGAAATTATTTTGTTTGGGAATGTTGAATATTGGTTCCCAGTCTTTTTTGGCTTATAGGGTTTCCCTTTGTAGGTGACCTGCCCTTTCTCTCTGGATGTCCTTAACATTTTCTCATTCATTTCAACCTTGGAAAAGCTGATGATTATGCATCCTAGGTTGATCTTCCCATGGAGTATCTTACTGGAGTTCTCTGCGTTTCCTGAATTTGAATGTTGCCTGTCTTGCAAGGTTAAGGAGGTCTCCTGGATGATATCCTGAAGTATGTTTTCCAACTTGGTTCCATTCTCTCTGTCTTTTCAGGTACCCCCATCAGACAAAGGTTTGGTCTCTTTACATAATCCCATATTTCTCAGAGGTTTTGTTCATTCCTTTTTATTCCTTTCTCTATTCTTGTCTGCCTGTGTTGTTTCAGATAGTCTTCAGGCTCTGAGATTCTTTCTTCTACTTGGTCTGTTCTGCTATTGATACTTGTAATTGCCTTGTGAAGTTATTGTGTTGTGTTTTTCAGCTCCATCAGATCAGTTATGTTCCTCTTTAAGCTGGCTATTCTGGCTATCAATTCCTGAAATATTTTATTATGATTCTTAGTGTCTTTGCATTGGGTTACAACATGCTCCTTTAACTCAATGAAGTTTGTTATTACCCACCTTCTGAAGCCTACTTCTGTCAAGTCAGCCATCTCAGCCTCAGCCCAGTTCTGTGCCCTTGCTGGAGAGGTGTTGCAGCCATCTGAAGGAGAAGAGACACTCTGGCTTTTGGAGTTTTCAGCATGTTTGTGTTGATTCCTTTCTTCTTATTCTGCTTCTTCTTTTATTTTATTATTTTTTCCATACGTTATTGGGGTACAAGTGATATTTGGTTACATGAGTAAGTTCTTTAGTGGAGATTTGCAAGATTTTGGTGCAGCCATCACCGAAGCAGTAAACACTGCATTGTATTTGTAGTCTTCTATCCATTGCCCCCTTCCCACTCTTCCCCTCAAGTCCCCAAAGGCCATTTCATCATTCTTATGCCTTTGCGTCCTCACAGCTTAGCTCTCACATATCAGTGAGAACATACAGTGTTTGGTTTTCCATTCCTGAATTACTTCACTTAGAATGATAGTCTTCCATTTCATCCAGGTCACTGCAAATGTTATTAATCCATTCCTTTTTATGTCTGAGTAGTATTCCATCATATATATATGTCAGAGTTTCTTTATCCAATCATTGATTGATGGGCATTTGGGTTGGTGCCACCATTTTGCTATTGTGAATTGTGCTGCTATAAATATGCATGTCCAAATATCTTTTTCAAATAATGACTTCTTTTCCTCTGGGCAGATATCCAGTAGTGGGATTGCTGGATCAAATGGTAGCTCTACTTTTAGTTATTTCAGGAATCTCTACACTGTTTTCCTTAGTGGCAGTACTAGTTCACATTCCCACCAACAATGTAGAAGTGTTCCCTGTTCACCACATCCACACCAACATCTACTGTTTTTTGATTATGGCCATTCTTGCAGGAGTGAGGTGGTATCACATTGTGGTTTTGATTTGCACTTCCCTGATCATTAGTGATGTTGAGTACTTTTTTATATGTTTGTTGGTCATTTGTATACCTTCTTTTGAGAATTGTCTATTTATGTCCTTAGCTCACTTTTTGATGGAATTTTTTTTCTTACCTATTTGTTTGAGTTTATCATAGATTCTGGATATTAGTTGTTTGTCAGATTATTGATTGTGAAGATTTTCTCCCATTCTATGGGTTGTCTGTTTACTCTGCTGACTGTCCCTTTTGCCATGTAAAAGCTCTTTAGCTTAATTAGGTCCCAGCTATTTATCTTTGTTTTTATTGCATTTGTTTTGGATTCTTGGTCATGAAATCCTTGCCTAAGCCAATGTCTAGAAGGGGTTTTCCAATGTTATTTTCTAGAATTTTTATAGTTTTAGGTCTTAGGTGTAAGTCCTTAATCCATCTTGAGTTGATTGTTGTATAAAGTGAGAAATGAGGATCCAGTTTCATTCTCCTACCTGTGGCTAGCCAATTATCCCAGCACCATTTGTTGAAAAGGGTGTCCTTTCCCCACTTTCTGTTTTTGTTGGCTTTGTTGAAGATCAGTTGGCTGTAAGTATTTATTTCTGGGTTCTGTATTCTGCTTTATGTGCCTATTTTTGTACCAGTGCCATGTTGTTCTGGTGATTATGGCCTTATAATTGAAATCAGGTAGTGTGATGCCTCCAGATTTGTTCTTTTTGCTTGGTCTTGCTTCGGTTATGTGGGATCTTTTTTGGTTCCATATGAATTTTAAAATTGCTTTTTCTAATTCTGGGAAGAGGGATGGTGGTATTTTGATGGAGATTGCATTTCATTAATTAAATTGCTTTTGGCAGTATGGTCATTTTCACAATATTGATTCTACCCATTCATGAGCATAGGATGTGCTTCCATTTCTTCACATTGTCTGTGATTTCTTTCAGCAGTGTTTTGAAGTTTTCCTTGTAGAGGTCTTTTGACTCCTTGGTTAGACATATTCCTAAGTTGTTGTTGTTGTTTTTTCTGCAGCTATTGTAAAAGAGGTTGAGTTCTTGATGCAATTCTCTGCTTGATGTATAGAAGAGCTATTGATTTGTGTACATTCATCTTGTATCTGGAAACTTTGCTGAATTCTTTTATCAGTTCTAGGAGCTTTCTGCTTTCTGGAGGAGTCCTTAGGGTTTTCAAGGTAAACAATCATGTCGTCAGCAAAGGGTGACAATTTGACTTCCTCTTTACTGATTTGGATGCCTTTTTTCTTTCTCTAGTCTGATTGCTTTGGCTAGGGCTTCTAGTACTATGTTGAAGAGGAGTGGTGAGAGTGGGCATCCTTGTTTTTTTCCAGTTCTCAGAGGGAATGCTTTCAATTTTTCCCATTCAGTATTATGTTGGCTGTAGGTCTGTCATAGATGACTTTGATTACATTAAAGTATGTCCCTTGCATGCCAATTTTGCTGAGAGTGTTAATCATAAAGCAATGCTGGATTTTGTCAAATGCTTTTTCTACATCTATTGAAACAATTATGTGATTTTTGTTTTTAATACTGTGTTTAATTCTATTTATGTGGTGTATCACATTTATTGACTTGTGTATGTTAAACCATCCCTAGTATGAAACCCACTTGATCATGGTGGATTATCTTTTTGATATGTTGTTGGATTCTGTTAGCAAGTATTTTGTTAAGGATTTTAGCATCTATGTTCATGAAGGATATTGGTCCATAGTTTTCTTTTTTGGTTATGTCCTTTCCTGGTTTTGGTATTAGGGTGATGCTGGCTTCATAGAATGAATTAGGGAGGGTGTCTTCTTTCTCTATTGTGTGGAATAGTGCCAAAATGATTGGTACCAGTTCTTCCTTGAATGTCTAGTAGAATTCTGCTGTGAATGTCTCTGGTCCTGGACTTTTCTTTGTTGATAATTTTTAAATTACCATTTCAGCTGTTTAGGGTATCTAATTCTTCCTGATTCAAGCTAGGAGGGTTGTATTTTTCCAGGAATTTTTTCATCTTTTCTAGGTTTTCTAACTTATGTGTGTAAAGGTGTTCATACTAGCCTTAAATGATCTTTTGTATTTCAGTGGTGTCAGCTGTAACATCTCCTGTTTTGTTTCTTAATGAGGTTACTTAGATTTTCTCCCTTCTCTTCTTGGTTAATCTCGCTAGTGGTCTATCAATTTTATATATCTTTTCAAAGAACCAGCTTTTGTTTTATTCGTCTTTTGTAATTTCGGTTTGTTTCAATTTCTTCTAGTTCTTCTCTGATCTTGGTTTTTCCCTTTCTTCTGCTAGGTTTGGGTTCGGTTTGTTCTTGTTTCTCTAGTTCCTTGAGGTGTGACCTTAGAGTATCAGTTTGTGCTTTTTTAGTCTTCATGTAGGCATTTAGGGGTGTGTACTTTCCTCTTAGCACCACCTTAGCTGTATCCCAGAGGTTTTGATAGGTTGTGTCATTATTGTTAGTCAGTCTGAAGAATTTTTAATTTCCATTTTGATTTCATTTTTGACCCAATGGTCATTAAGGAGCAGGTTATTTAATTTCCATGTATTTGCATGGTTTTTAAGGTTCCTTTGGAGTTGATTTTCAGTTTTATTGCACTATGGTCTGGAGTGCTCAATATAATTTCAATTTTCTTAAATTTATTGTGGCTCATTTTATAGCCTATCATATGGTCTATCTTGGAGAAAGTTCCATGTGCTGTTGAATAGAATGTGTATTCTGTAGTTGTTGGATGAAATGTTTTGTATATATCTGTTAAGTTCATTTGCTCCAAGGGATAGTTTAAATCCATTGTTTCTTTGTTGACATTCTATCTTGAAGACCTGCCTACTACTGTCAGTGGAGTATTGAAGTCCCCTACTATTATTGTGTTGCTGTCTATCTAATTTCTTAGATCTATTATTAGTAATTGTTTCATAAATTTGGGAGCTCCAGTATTAGGTGCATATATGTTTAGGATTGTGATGTTTTCATGCTGGACAAGGTTTTTTTACCATCATATAATGTCTCTCTTTGTCTCTTTTAATGTTGCTCTAAAGTTTGAGGTTTGTTTTTTCTGATATAAGAATAGTTACCCCTGCTTGCTTTTGGTGTCCATTTGCATGAAATCCCTTTTTTCAACCCTTTGCTTTAAGTTTATGTGAGTCCTTATGTGCTAAGTGAGTCTTCTAAAGGCAGCAGATAGTTGGTTGGTGAGTTCTTATCCATTCTGAGGTTCATTCACTGTATTGAAATGTGAGGTATCATAGCATTCATGGTGCTCTTTGTTGCCTGTGTACTTTGGTTTTTTTGCTTTTTGTTTTTGCTTTTTAACTTGTATTTTTGTTTTATAGGTCCTGTGTGATTTACGCTTTAAAGAGGTTCTGTTTTAATGTGTTTCCAGGATTTGTTTCACGATTTAGAGCTCCTTCTAGCAGTACATGTAGTGGTGGCTTGGTAATGGCAAATTCTCTCAGAATTTGTCTGTCTGAAAAAGACTGTATCTTTCCTTCATATACGACACATAGTTTTGCTGGATACAAAATTTTGGTGGATAACTGTTTTGTTTGAGGAGGCTGAAGATAGGGCGCCAATCCCTTCTAGCCTATAGGGTTTCTGCTGAGAAATCTGTTGTTAATCTGATAGGTTTTTATTTATAGGTTACCTGGTGCTTCTGTTTCATAGCTCTTAAGATTCTTCCCTTTGTCTTAACTTTGGATAACCTGATGACAATGTGCCTAGGCAAAAATCATTTTGCAATGAATTCCTGGGTGTTCTTTGTGTTTCTTGTATTTGGATGTCTAGGTCTCTAGCAAGGCTGGGGAAGTTTTCCTTGATTATTCCTCCAAATATATTTTCCAAGCTTTTAGAATTCTCTTCTTCCTCGGGAACACCAATTAGTCGTAGGTTTGGTCGTTTAACATAATCCCAGACTTCTTGGAGGCTTTGTTCATACTTTCTTATTCTTTCTTTGTCTTTGTTGGATTGGGTTAATTCAAAGACCTTGTCTTTGAGCTCTGAATTTCTTCCTTCTACTTGTTCAATTCTATTGCTGAGACTTTCCGGAGCATTTTGCATTCCTAAAGGTGTGTCCAAAGTTTCCTGAATTTTTTATTGCTTTTTCTTTAAGCTATCTATTTCCTTGAATATTTCTCCCTTCACTTCTTGTATCATATTTTGGACTTCCTTGCAATGGGCTTTGCCTTTCTTGGGTCCCTCCATGATTAGCTTAATAACTAACCTCCTGAATTCTTTTTTTTTTTTTTTTTTTTTTTTTTTTTTTTTTTTTTTTTAATTGGGTGATGGGGGGGTGTGGGAGGGGGGT